>QLTV01003388.1:3209958-3225586 GCA_003457575.1 Thermophis baileyi | reverse complement strand
TTTTTTTTTTTTTTCATTCGCAGAGAGTTGTGCGTGTTTTCTGATTGTCTGGGCTTTTTTAATGAAACAGCTAATATTTTTGATTTTAAAAAATCAGGAGGAAGCCCTTCGATTCCAGTATTTATAGTGACATTCTTAATGCATACTTCTATATATTGACCAGCCATCCTTCCCGTTCACAATTATGGACATTTCCTTCTTTATTTTTACAGATTTTAGGCAAAATATTTCTTTACACTTTTTCATACATTAGACATGGAATTCTCACAGGGCAATCCTGTAGGAGTCTACTCAGGCATAAATAAATTTGACCATGGTTTAGGTTTAAACAAAGACCCATCTCTTCCTTACGCCAGGCTAAAACAGCTATGTAAAACAATCTGTTATTGTTGCATAATGTCCCTGCCTCCTCAGTTTATTTGGTTTCTGTTCACGGAGAGTAACAAAATGTTAATTATGTCACTTTCAATGATGCAGTTTTCATCTATTCTCTACCTTCCTAAATAAATGGTGGGGTGAAATGTGACTTGATATTACCTCATGATCTGGCTTTTGGTTTTAAATGGGATAGGATCACGTGCCATTTAATTTTTTGTTTCACTTTCTTTAAGTCTGTATTTTTTGATATAAATCTTGTGACTTTGGGGGACAATAAGAATACTAGAAATTGACCTATCTGTTTTATATTTAATACCTTGGCAATCCAAAATGTTGACATAATATACTAGTTAGTTTAGTTTATTGATTAGCCCATAGGCCATATCAAAATACAGAGTTCCAAACACAATTTATTAGTAAAATCCTATAAAAACAATTTGAAATGAAATTGGAGTAAAATACAATATTTGAATATATAGATAAATAAAATAACATAAAATTATATTTCAGTATCACCCCTACAATCTACCCCAATCAGACCCACATATGTTGACTTCAACCGAACCATTTTACTCAAGTACTGTGCTGTATGAAATGTTGTTTTTGGATTCTGGCCGCACATAAGGTATGTTGTTGGGGTTCCCAATGGGTCATTCTTTTAATATATGAACCAAGGTACCTGTCTCTCACCCTCTTATACAAACACCAATCAAATAGTATGTGAGCCAAGTCTTCTACCTCTACCTCTACCACTCCGCAAATGCAGATAGTCTATTATATGGTATAAATTATGTACTAAAGTCCCAAATATCTGGAAAAGTTGCTGCCCATTCTGGGAATTTCAAAACCATTGTTGTTTTTACCAATGGCATATACAGGTAGTCCTCGACTTATGACCATAATTGAGACCAAAATTTCCATCGCTAAGCAAGATAGTTGTTAAGTGAGTTTTGCCCCATTTTATAACCTTTCTTGCTATTAAGTGAACCACTGCAATTGTTAAGCTAGTAACATGATTGTTAAGTGACTCCAGCTTCCCCATTAACTTTGCTTGTCAGAAAGTCATAAAAGGTGATCATATGACCTCCAGGACACTGCAACCGTCATAAATATGAGTCAGGTGCCAAGCATCCGAATTTTAATCACCTGACCATGGGATACTGCAACTGTTGTAAGTGTTAAAAATGTTAAAGTGACTTATGGTCACTTTTGTCAGTGCCATTGTAACTTTGAACGATCACTAAATTCAAGGTTATAAATCAAGGACTACCTGTATACAGTATATAAAGTATTTTTCAATGGAAGGAGACATTTTCTTCAGGTTGAGCTTGGCTCCTTAGGACTTCATGGACATATCCATGTAATCTTCTTGATGTCAATATGGCAGGGTGCCTGAACATTCTTCCAGGATCTTTTTTCAACTCTCCAGCTTGCTCCGGGATTTTCTAATGGTTTCCCATCAAATCATTAGGTATTCTGAGTCTATTTACCTATTCAAGAAAGACTATTGTTTCTCAATCTTAGCCATTTTAAGCCATTTTAAGATGTGTGGACTTCAACTCCCAGAATTCTCCAACCAGCCTTCCTGGCTGGGGAGTTCTGGGAGTTAGTCCACACATCTTAAAATGGCTAAGGTTGAGAAACACTGAGTTAGACTATGGTTAGTTCGGTGCTGATCCCTGCTGTAGGCCAAAGTGGAATATAATAGATCAATTCACTTCACTTCAGCAAAAAAACGAAAGGGGAAAAAACAGGATGGTGCTATGGAAAAAGTCCTTGTGTCCAATGTATTAATTTGAATGTAGGCAGATTCACAACCTTAATTATTTTCCTTTTAAAAAAAAATCAACTTAAAAGCATGATTAAAAATAATGTCTTTCTCCTTATTCAGTAAGAAAGACTGTAACCATAAACAAATTTCCAAATATTTCCAAAGCTGATACGGAGACAAACGTGTATATAGAGATTGGTGTCTGCCTTCATTCCAGTCTCATCTGGACTCTGCTGAACTGCCTGTGTGTTTTGATGCATCTGGAAATGTTAATTCCATCTCTCTCATTTGGGAACATCGCTTAAGTGGCATGGTTATCTTCAGCAAACATGGCATTGAGTTTTGTCATGGCCCAGTCCCTTTTGCATAGCAATCTCATTTGGGTAATTAGAATAGAGCTGTGCTGAATACTTGCAGCTGATTTTTTTCTCTATGAGTTCCCCAGTCCCTCGATCTTCTCGGTAACCTGGATTGACTGCTCCTGCACTTCTTCCATCCTTTTACATTTGAGTGGATGTTTGATCTTACTGAATAGATATAAAGCTAATTCAGAGGGAGGGCAAGCACTGGCCTCAGTGTAAATTATCTTTATTTCCTTTTTGTCACAAAGCCAAATCTGATTGGCCAAGTGAAGTTGTTCCTAGGAATAGATATTTAAATAAATGGCACTAGAGTAGCAACCATTTCAATATGTAAGATTATTCTGGATGCCAAAATAAAGATAATTAAAGAGAAAGAACGTTCTGCCCACTACCTAAATGCTCTGTACTATAAGGGGCCCTGAATGTGTTCACAGGGAGTATGACTGAAAGCATGGTACAGTTTCCAGAGAACTGACGATGAAGTGATAGTGATGTCTGCAAATTGTAAAGCTAGCTGCAGAATAGAAGGGATCATTTTGGCATAATTACATATGAAAGAGAATTCTGACTTGTATAGATGTTCGAGAAATATTGGAAGGGTCGTCTTAATAAAGGGGAAGGGCGAAGGATGCGTTTCTACTTCATACAGTTATTTTATTTGAAAACCCTAGTTGCCTGTTTCTTATTCAAGTCCTGCATTTGGTGGATTGGTATATAGAATTCATAAAATTGTGTTTTCTCTCAAATTCTGTTTTGTTGCAATTTAAGACTCGACTCCGGTTGCCTGGCACATGTAGTCATTTTTTAAGTCAGTGGAGCAGGCAAATACATCCCACTCAGTTTGGTTTTTCTGTGTTTAGTGATGAGTATCTATATTGTAAAGATGTGGCCAGGAGGAAATCAATTTCACGTTCATGGCTTGTTTTGTGTTTCCTTAGGTCAGGAGTGGTAAACAGAACAATCCATAGAGCTGTCTTTTTATGGTTCCCTGCCTGAACATTAGTTGTGACCTGTGTTGATGCGCCTCCCTTCCTTGCAATGTGTTCTCCAAAGTGCCCATCCGCACTCTTCCTGCTTTTAATCCGTCTCATTTCACATGGTGCAACATCAGGATGGTTTCTCGGCAACACATTAAGTGATTGGAGAAAGTCTCCAAATGCGAGCAGTGATCTGGTAAACCACAGTGAAACATATTTACTTTGATTCTTTTGGCCCAGTTAGGTGGGATTTAGTAGGGAAGAAAGCTGATGAGCCAAAGAAGCTGCCAGCATTTACATTAGATATTGCATTATCCTTTTATTCGGATGTTGCAGAGTAACAGCTGGCTGATGTTGCAGCTGGGGGAAATTGCAAGCACCTCTTGCTCTTCACTAGTGGCCCTGCATTCAAAAGACCTTTTTTTATTATTACTCTTTGGGACCTAGAATTCGCGTTCTGCTTCAGTATGATGCTCGTAATTGATAACCCTTTTAAAATCTCTGCCAGGTTTCCTTTATCACCAAGACTAGTTACCAATCATATGTGACTTCTGTTTCCTAGATAGTAGAGACTAGTGCACATGCTCAAATTTCTACATTCCAGTGGATAAGAAATTATGGTACAGATAGTCCTCGACTTACAGTAGTTCATTTAGTGACAGTTCGAAGTTACAATGGCTCTGAAAAAAGTGACTTATGATCATTTTTCACACTTATGACCCCATGGTCACATGATTTACGTTCGGATGCTTGACAGCTGACTCACATTTATGACGGTTGCAGTGTCCCAGAGTCATGCAATCCCCTTTTGTGTCATCCTGACAAGCAAAGTCAATGGGGAAGCCAGATTCACTTAACAACTGTGCTACTAACTCAACAACTGCAATGATTCACTTAACAAATGTGGCAAGAAAAGTTGTAAAATGGGGCAAAACTCACTTAACAAATTTCTCACTTAGCAACATAAATTTTGGGCTTAATTGTGGCTGTAAGTTGAGGACTACCTGTACTATCAACTGTTATGCATTTATTTGACAACAAGCAAATACATGCATATTTACTGTTTTCTAATAAAAATATGGATAACTTACAACAGTGTTGAAAACAAACAACTGAGACTTGCGTATTTCTCCTCTGCCATTATCACTAGTTTGTCTCAGATGAATATTTTAATGTGGTCTTCTTCCAATAACGGGGCTCTTAATGCAGGTACGCATTACAAGAGGGAAGAATGTGAAGGATTCACAGGTAACCTGAATAAAGTTTACTTTTGCAACTAGAGAGACCTAGGGAATCGGGAACGCCAAGGTGCATAACTCACAAAATTGCCAAATGTGGTCCCTCACTCCACATAGCCTGAACTCAAGAACCAAAACACTTCTGAAATCAAGTCATTTAAATCAGGACAGGCAAGATTTCCAGAGGGGCTAGAATTCTCTCTCTCTCTCTCTTGCGATCGTTCCCGAGTGCAGGCATGTGCCAAAAGAAAAGTTAAGTGACGCAAAGAAACATCAGACATTAAAGAGATTCTGTTTTCCTCTGGCATGATTAGGGAAGGATACAGAACTTCCCCGAGGAGGAGTAGATTAGATAGATGGGATAAGGAATTATGTCAGAGCAGCACCCAGGCCTTCTTGGAACAAGTAATATTTCCTTTAGGTCTGCCTTGGATTTTGAATTCCTTGACTCCAGCGCCTGATCCATTAATTAAAACACGTCCAACATATTCTGAAGGCATCGTACTTTTTTTTTTTTTTTTGTTAAACAAAATCTGGATAATAACCATAATTATTTAAAACATTTCTGTATCACTTTCAGGCAGAGTACTACATTGCATGCGGTATAAATGCACAACAAAAGCCAGAAGCAGTTCATTAAAAATGCAAATACAGAAGTCAGCGCCATAAAACCTGGAAGATTGTTCATATATTATCAAGAAGATATCAATATTAAGTGACCACATTGACTTCTCAGGATGATTTCTCCCCAGCCTGGTCTTCTGATAGTAATCCAGTTGCCAGTGTAATTGAATCTATCCACCTTGTTGTTGGTCATCCTCTTCTCTTTTCTTCCACTTTTCCCAAGAGCATAACCTTTTCAAAAGAGTTCGTTTGTTACATAACGTGGCCAAAATATGATAATTTGAATCTGGCGTTTGTCCCTTAAGTGAGAATTCTGATTGATTTGTTCCATGATCCATTTGTTTGTTTTCTTGGCCAATTCTTATATCCCCAAGAGTCTTCCCCCCAACACCAAAGTGCAAAAGCATCAATACTCTTTCTATTCTGCTTCTTCAGAGTCCAGCGTTTGCTTCCGTGGAGTATCACAGGGTAAATCATTTGTTGTATAATTCTGTTCTTTGTGTATACAGACACTGCACAGCATCTGAATGACTTTTTCAAGGTCTTTTTTTCCTACCCTATCAAATGTTAGTCTGTCCTGGTTCCTTTACTATTCATAATCAGTTCTAAAAGTTAGGAACTATTCACCACCTCAGTATCTCCAGAGTCAGTTCTAAACCAGGTTGCCATTCCTGTTGCCAGTAGCTTTGTCTTTTTATAGTCCTATTACAGTCACTGGACTCCTCAAACTGGAGTATACAGATAACAAGACCTAAATCTAACCAAGATGTATACTGGGTGTTAAAACATCCCTTATATAATAATCTGCATTGTAGCCACTTCTTATTGATCCCTTATTTTTGTCACCTACTGCATAGTACTGCATAATATGCCTCTTTAAACACCACTAGGGCTCAGATTCATTCCAAAATAATATGTCAAAATTATGTCTTCTATCAGTCTTCACTGCAGGCCCTTTTCTCTTTCCATCTATCCGTGTGAAGAAGGCAGCATAAAAGCGATACAGCAATGATTAATCTTAAGACAGGAACGTAACTCTTATCTAACTCAAGGCTTATGGTTTCAAAAGCCATGGAAGTCATGTTTCTTTTTTTCTACAGATAATGTTCTTAATTAGCTCTTACCCTATCTCTGTTCCATTATAGGAGCCAGATAAAAATATTTATTTGTGAAAAGTATTTGAGAAGGAAACTCATTCCTTTTGAGACTTTACAAAATTCTCTGCCTATATTATGAGCACCTACCCAGTGTTCTTCCAGTAACTTCTTGGACTTCGTTAGATTCACTTCCAAATAACACCATTTAATAACGCCATGGTCACAAGAGGCACACATCTTGAGAAGTAAATCTGAATCTATAATAGGATAGATCACGTGACAGATTTCAGCATTTTCTAATTCTAAGATTTCAGGGGGGAAATATCCCATGGGACATCAAATATGTTTTACAACAGTACTACAAGATTTTATTTGTTGCAGGCATTAAGTAAGACAGCTTTCCCAATATAGCACCTTTCAACTATATAGCAAATGTGTCTCCTAGAGTGGCCTCCCTAAGTGCCATTTTTGCTGGGAATACCAGGAGTTGTAGAGCTGAAAATAGTGGGATAAAGCTCAAGTGTAGATAACATTTTCAGTGGCTAAGGAGTGGGGTTTTTTTTTCAACTGTCATCTGAGGAAAATAAAACACCTTCTGCCTTCACAGGAAACTAGTTGCTGCCATCCAGAGGAATGTGTGGCTTATATATTTGATGGCCCTTCAGCCACCTTCTCCTTGCATTTTTCCAGTATAACAAAATATTTAAGTAATGAAATGCAATTCTGTATATATCAAACACATTTTACAAATTAATAATTCAGAAATTTTCTTAATGTAATTGAAAGGTATAATATATGGCAGCATAGGTCTCTGAGATTCAGTTAGTGAGCCTTTCACAAACGGGTTGCCTTCCAAATATATATACCAGTGATGGCGAACCTTTTCATCACCGAGTGCCCAAACCAGAACACGCGCGCGCAAACATGCGCATGCACGGACATGCGCATGCACAGACATGCGTGCATGCGCAGCAGAGACCCGAACACCAGCTGGCCGGCGGGAGGTGAGGCATCCCAACACCGGCAGCGCGGCAAGAGGTAAGATCTTTTTCTTTCATGAGCTTCTGTTTCGTCGTTTGCAGGGAAACAGAAGCTCATGAAAGAAACACCACAGAGATCTGACCTGGGGCGACGGCGTGCGTGCCAGCAGAGAGGGCTCTGCATGCCACAGGTTCGCCATCACGGATATATACGGTACTTAATCTCTGAGAATTTTCAGCAATAGCCCAGCTTACTGAAGAATTCTGGGAATTGCATAGGAACACAACTGGAAAGTATCCAGATTGGTTTATTACTGATCTGGCTGCTATTGTTATTGCTTTATTAGACATATATTCCTTTAGGGATTCAAGGTGATTTATGTGGGATTTCCCTTCATTTTATCATCACAGTGTTTACCCTATGAGTAGGTTGGGCTGAGAGGAAGTGATTGGTCCGGAGTTACTCATTGATTGTTCATGGCTATCAACCTGAGTCTTTCCGGGTGCTAAAACCATCCCATCAAATGGACTGTTACTATCATTTTCAGAGTGGAACATTTGGGGATATTTTGGTCAAGTGTGGCAAAGTACACATTAGGCCAGGGGTGTCAAACTCAAGGCCTGCGGGCCAGATCCAGCCCATGGGGTGCTTAAATCTGGCCCACGGGGCCGCCCTGGAAACAGCGAATGACCGGCCCGTGGTGCCTCTGCCAGCGAAAACGGAGCTCCGTTTTCGCTGGCAGAGGGCTACAGAAGGCCGTCACAACCGAAAACGCAGCTGGAGACAATGGATCCCCCCAGCCCCACCCGGGCCCCCGACACGAGTGATGTTGAGCTGACCACGCCCACCCAGCTCTCTGAGGTCAAACACAATCCTGATGCGGCCCTCAATGAAATCGAGTTTGACACCCTTGCATTAGGCTATTGAGATTTAGTACCATGGAGAGCACCCACAAAGTCTGAGTTAAGCGAGATACCAGATTCATTGAGATGCTTGAATATTAGTTTGTAATAGGATTGAACAACCTTTATTCACTCATGCGTACAAGTGCACATACATTCACATGCTTCGTCCTTCTTCTTCCCCTGTCTCTGTCTTAGAAGCTCATTTGAACCAGGAATTCATTTGCTTCTGGCCAGCTAATTCAGCTGATCAATTAACTAGTGGATAGGTCTTCCTGCATTTTTTTTTCCAGCCTAAAGTCTGCTTCCTACCCCCTAATTATTTTCCGAATAGTTTACATGAAACCGTCCCTCCCTCTCTCAAGGGAGAATTTCTGGAAATTCAGAATATTATGCAGATATGCACTAACACTAGAGTATGTTCTTGAGACTCTGGGTTTCAGAGACATTATGAACTGCCAGCACTTTGAGAGAAGAGTTATTCAAGCTTGAAGAAAGGAATAGAGCTGCCTCCCTTGGACCCAGGGATGGAGACCTAATTATCTGCTGGAGTTCCCTTCTATACATGCCTTTATTGAGGTCATTGCTTTAGACATGGTCTCCTGGAGAGCTTCAAGGACCAATTATTTCTGCCTGAATAAGTTTTCCTTGGCTAAGGAGTGGGTGGTAGGTGGTCAGAAAGCTACATAAATTTTAAAGGGAAAATATCTCCGGTATCAAAGGTGTCTCCCCAGTGAAGATTTCTAATTTGGGGACACTAAGATCAGCTTTCTGTAAAAGCATTGAGCTTAGTCATCTACTTCTTCTCCAGTGTATAGCATGATTAGTATAAAATAACTTAAGGTGCTGCCAGGAGCCCCTCCTAAATGTATATTAGCACCTGCCTTCCCTTTCCCCCCATTCCCAATGAAGCCTGACTCCATGCAGGAAAAACCCAAGGAGTAACAGAACAATTTACAGGTTCAGAAATGGCTTTTCCCCTGCCCAACTTTCACTGTCACAGCTTTGCTGCATCCTCCAGGGTGTGATTGGGAATAAAAGAGCCTAAAGACAGAGCCTGGGGCGGAAAGGTTTCTCTCTTCAAGCAAGGAAAGCCTGCCTGCCCAAGCCTGTCCCACTGTGATGTTGCCTTGTCATAAATTAACCACACACACAATTAAAGAGCCTGTCTCAGCTCCAGGAGCTGTGGATGTATTTCATCCCAAGAGAGAGAGAAAGGCACTGTGGTATACAGCTATAAAGCATCTGAATGCGGAATCTGGGCTCTTAGCAGAGGGCTGGTGGCTATTTGTCAGCACAAGGCAAGGAATAAGGGATTGAAAGGAGGCAGGGGTGTGGGGAGCAGTCAGGTATGAAGCTATGTTGGTGGGCAAGTGAGAGAAAGTGTATCTGCAGAGGAGGATGGCTCAGTGCAGGATATTAGGACTGTGAGGCACTGTGGATGCGTGTTTGAGAACCAGTTTGGCACAGTGATTAAGGTGCTGGACTAGGATATGGGAGATCACTTGTTCTAGTCCTCCTTTAGACATGGAGATTGGCTGAGGGACTTTGCCCAACCCACCTCAGAAGGTTGTTGTGAGGAAAATAGGAGGCAGGAGGATCTTGAATAGTACAAAAAAGGTGGATATGCATCCAATAATAAATAAATAATACCTTACATTATGACTCTCACCTGAAGATCAGTCATCACATAAGCTGTCCCTAGCATGAGTCACATTCCCATCGAATATTTCTAGTGGTAGCTAGTGGCTGAGAGGACTTAGTGGGAGACACAGAACAGCAATCGTGTGGGAGACACAGAACAGCAATCAGTTACAATTAACATCAGGCAGAGAAGGTGGAAACATCTTCCATGTGTGAATCATAACTTGAAATTCCCTGATGACAATTGACGTGTATGCATCAACCCAATAGCAGCATCAACCCAATAGCAGCATCAACCCAATAGCAGTTAGACTTATATACCGCTTCATAGTGCTTTACAGCCCTCTCTAAGCGGTTTACAGAGTTAGCATATTGCCCCCAACAATCTGGGTCCTCATTTTACCCACCTCAGAATGATGGAAGGCTGAGTCAACCTTGAGCCGGTGAGATTTGAACCGCCGAACTGCAGCTAGCAGTCAGCTGAAGTAGCCTGCAGTGCTGCACTCTAACCACTGCGCCGCCTCGGCTCTTGCCACCAAGGGCATGCCACCAAGCTGGGTACTTTCGTGGGATTTGAAGAATTGGGAATCTCTTCCAAATGATTCATGTTATCATGGATTTTGATTTCTGTGTCCACAAGAGTGAACAGACAATTCAACTGGGTTGCCTTTTTGTTGTACCTGATGTCTTGCTTGTGGTATCCCCATCAACTTCTGGTTCTCCCCAGAATGTTGAACAAAATAGATACAGTACTTGGCCCAATCCAACACAACTCCTGTCTACCTATACTGACCATTCCTTTCTTTCTGCCAAATTGGGTCTCCTATTATAGATGGAGTAATTTTCTACCGACTTGGTCTTTATTTATTGTCAAATGTTCAAGATGAACCAAGTTGCATTTTGTCAGTACTTGGAATATAGAATCCACTACTAGAACTCTTGTCCATATGTATATGAATATTCCTTACTCCGTACAGAGCATTTCTCTCTCAACATTATGTCCATTAACAAGTACAATGTAAGATTTAGGGCTAACCAAAGGATTTATAGTCCAATAATTTTATTCAAAAATTTATTTAAGGAACATTTGAGCAGAGCATAAATTTAGGCATATTAAAATAGTAGATGAGGGTTAATCTGTAACAAAAATTTTGAAAAATAGTCTAGGTCAAGGAAAATTTATTAGGAATTGTTTGAATCCTTCTGAACTAGACTTTCTTTCTTTTTTCTCTCTGAAAGTGCTCTGGTTAGTTCACTCCCTCTTGAAAAAGAATCCAGGACATTGCACTTTAGTATTTTCTATGTTGGCATGCCATGATTTTTTTTTCACACATAATTTATGATGGGTGAGGGGCAATAAACCTCCATGAGTTACAGCAACAGCCTGCCCTATGGGAACAAGTAAAATGCTATTCAGATTTTTTATTTTTTATTTTATTTTTAGGGAAGAAGGGGGTGTCCTGTGCCCTTATAGAGAGGCTCATTTTGCAAAACCTTACAGGTAGTCCTCGACGTACAACAGTTCATTTAATGACCGTTCAAAGTTACAACGGCACTGAAAAAAGTGACATGACAATTTTTTTTCACACTTAACGCCTGTTACAGCATCCCCATGGTCACGTGATCAAAATTCAAACGCTTGGCAACTGACTCATATTTATGACGGTTCCAGTGTCCCGGGGTCACGTGATCCCCTTTTGGCACCTTCTGACAAGCAAAGTCAAGGGGGGAAGCCAGATTCACTTAACAACCGTGTTACTAATTTAACAACTGCATTGATTCACTTAACAAGCGTGGCAAGGAAGGTCATAAAATGGGGCAGAATTCACTTAACAACTGTCTCACTTAGCAAGAGAAATGTTGGGCTCAATTGTGGTCGTAAGCTGAGGACTACCTGTATTTTTCTTTCGGCGGGATACATTTCAGGGGGGGAAAAAACAATGATGAATAGCCAGTTAGTAATGATAAATAGCCTTGTTTAATGGTCTCAGCATCAGTTTTTGTTCCCATAGGGTAGGGGGTGGTTTAAATGATTTCTTTGCTCAAAATCAGTAATTAAAGCCTCTGGAACACTGGAACAATTAAGAGAGGCTGCTCAAGGGTCAATAAATTGGCTATATATAAATGGGGTAGTCATAAGTAAGAAGAAACAATTTAATGGTAAGGATTTGTAAACTGGACAAAAAAACATGAATGTTGAGAAAGACCTTTATGAATGGGATTTAATTCTGAATAAACATTATAGAAAAATCTAAACGGTGAAAGAATATGTTGTGGATAATATAGTGGTATATTCAGTGCTGCGTGGAACTTTAATTCCACTTCCAGAAAATTGTGGAAAAACCAGTGTCTCAGCAGCACTAAAGTGTATCTAGTGTACAAGCAATCACAGACATCTAATGTACAGTAGTGTTAGTTTTTCTTTTCTAAGTTTCATTGAAATTAACATATTTTTGAGGCAATATCTAGGAAACTGAGTTGCTATCATTTGGCAAATGCCATGTTCTCTAGTTTTTAAAACACGGAGATAGGCCAGTTTTAGGTGTTGATAATGCCATTGCATATCAATGATTTCGAATAAATAATTTTATGTATCCTTATATGAGAATGGGACATGTAGGTTCAATTTTTGCTGGAAGGCAGGAAGAGCAAAATAGCAGGAATAATAAAATCCCTGCAATATCTCATCTTAAATCAATACTTAGGTGACTGCCCCATGTATGTTTTGGAAGGAAGGACATTTCCACCTCCATTTGAAAGTATAATCTTTGAATTTAGTAGGCCCAACATTTAGAAATATGGCTGAACTTTGATCAAGATAATTGTTTATGTTAATATACAAAAAAACATACTGTGTCTTACAAAGATCTTGCTGCTTTCTTCGCCTCTTTGCTTCCCTTTCAGCTGGGATAAGCATGAACTGGGGACTCTCCTCCTGTCCTAAAGGCATTTTTTCCAATCTCCATTTTTTCCACCCAGCATCCATTTACTTTTTCCCATCTCTAAAAGACAAATATCAGTGGACAAATTGCTACTCTGCTTAAGCCCATGGGTATCCAGGTGATGTACCTGCAGTTCAGATGTACAAGTATAAAAGTCGGTAGCTGTTGCAATTTGTCATGCCGAGAATTTTTTTTTAAATAGCTAATCGCTTTTCAGAATATAGATAAAAAAGAATGCTATAAAAGAAATACACTTTTGATCTTCCATGAAGTTGCTGGGCAGGTCATCTAGAGCAGGTTTTTATTTGTTCTACACATAATTTTATCTTTTTCCTTGTAATTCCAACTTGCCTTCAGTGAGATGCTTTTTATGTCTCTAATTCTCCCAGAAGAGAATGAGAGTCTAATCAAATCCATTGAAAACTAGAATAACGATGGGCACATCTACCCTGAAGATTTTATCGTCCTGTGTACACTGCTTCCACTCTGCTCCTATAAAATGATGTCCAGCAATTCTATGGCAGATAAAAGGTGTGTGTTGATAGCATTCTTTCTTACCTTGGTGTTGGAAGCAATTACTGTTTTAGCCAATACTTAACTGCCTTGTGTTATGGGAAGATTAACTGGAATTCACCTGAGCTGTTGGACAGAGAGTGAGGAGCTGATGAAGGTTCAAGCTCACAGCCTGGCTTGAGATTGTCAGCCATGAATAAGGAGTATTCTCTTGTACTATCTCTGCAGGGCAATCAGGACGCCACGGCTCCGCCTGACGCAATGGCTCAGCCCTATCCCCCGGCAACATATCCACCCCCTCCACAGAATGGTATCCCTCCAGAGTATGTTCCTCCACCACCACACCCGCATCCAGCACAGGACTATTCGGGGCAGAGCACAGTACCCGAGCATGCCTTGACGCTCTACACCCCAGCACAGAGCCACTCCGAACAGCCGGGCACTGATGCCAGCACGCAGTCCATAGCAGGCACACAAACGGTACCGGTAAGAGACTTTCCCTACAGGGCCTGACTTTGCTGTTGAGCCTGCCTGCATGGGGGGGGGGGGCAGCATAGGGCAGTTCAGGGAAGTAGACATCCAATGAAGAAGGAGAAAAGGGTGTCTCCTCCCGGAAAAATGCAAAGTGGAAGGATGGAACTTTGGGGGAAGATGTATAAAATTGGATGAGAAGACATTTCTGTTGGAAAAATGGACCCATTGGCTCATGACTGAGAGGCTGCATTATGGGTAGCAGGGAAGACCGGACTGTAGATCCAATGCCCTCCCTCTCTGCCCCCATTCCTAGTTTGCTTGGCCTTGTTCCACTTCCATCTGAGGCCCAGAGACAGCAAAGGATCGAAAGAGAGCAGGGTGAAAATAACAGAGTTCTTATGCAGCAGGAGACCGGTGCGGAGAAGCCATTCCAGCACCCTGCTACCCCCATGGGCATTTGTGGCCCAGCACTTAAGTTTCCTGGCTCCCTTTGTGTCCCTAATCACTTGTAATCTACCTGCTTGGCCGCTTGCCAATCCTATCGTGCCAATGATGTGGTTGTAATGCAGCTCAGCAAGGAAGCGCTGAGTGAGCAGTTCCCAGCTGCTCCTCAATCCCTGAGTGCCAGGCTGGCTTCTCGCCACCACGCAGCTCTGAGAGTCAGCTCGGCCTCCCCACCTAGTTCTGTGTGTGCAGGAATGCATGCAAACCCAGGATGGAGCCAATGCATCCCCAGCCTCTTTTTTCCCGGAGCCTGTGCGTTTGGGTCCACGCTAGTTCTTACTCCACTTTCTCGGGTGATACTGCTGTCCTAGGTAGAGGGATAAGACTACGGCCCCTATTTTTTATAAATGGGGAAGGTGAAGCTGAAGGATGGTGGCTGGTCTGAGACCGAATTAAAGAGCTGAACTGGGGACTTCCGGTTTCACAGCTCACATTCTTAGTCCCTAAGTGACAGCATATGCCACCACTCCCTGACTGGCTTCTCACATTGCACTAAACCAGCGGTGGGTTGCTCCCGGTTCGGACCGGTTCTTAGAACCGGTAGCGGTGGCGGCGGGAGGCTCCGCCCACCCGCCTGGGACACTTCTGCACATGCGCAGAAGCGTCACGCGCGCAAGCACGCACACGAACTGGTAATAAAGGGTTTTAGAACCCACTACTGCACTAGACCATAATGTGATTTGTTTGTGTTTGGCTCGCTGTATTCTGCTCACCTAGTTATCGTGCTTCTAAGTCATGGTTTTATGGCTTGAGTGTTGGGTAAACCCAGCTCTTCGTTTTTTAATCAGCAAGCCATAGCTAAACAAACCATGCGATAGCACACTGTGTGAGCCTAGTCTTGGGATGACATTAAAAGTTGGCAATCAAGTAACATCACTTTCATAGGAATGCATATTCCCAAATGCCTCTCAGGATCATGGGGACCCTGCAACATGAAGACGCCAAGCTTTGGCCTTATCTTAGGCAGGGGAAGGGAAGGGAACAGGGAAATGGGACACAAGGGGAGAGAAAAAAATGTTGGGGAGAGCTAAAATGAAAGAGCCTCCTTGAAGCAATGAGTTCAGACCACCTGCAGAACTGGGGGCGTAAGAAGCAAAACCAAAGAATGGAAGTGGGACACTGTGTGATGGAAGGAGCCCTCTGAAAGTAGATCACTTCAGAGCTGTATCAAGAACAACCTGCTTTCCAGGCATAGATGACGTCTCGACTGGTGGATTGGGA
>QLTV01003388.1:3164435-3209948 GCA_003457575.1 Thermophis baileyi | reverse complement strand
GAGTGGGGGGTGGGGGGTGGGATTGGGGAGAAAAGAGAAGGAACAAAAAAATTGAGTGCTTTAAATAGAGAAATGGCTCCAGCCCTAAGCACTGCAGAATAAGACTTGCAAAAAATGAACCCCAGTCTTCAGCAGAAGAACAGATTATATACTAAACCCAGGAAAATTAATATGCCTGCAGGCTGAAAACCTAATTGCCCCAAATCCAATCCAGCATTTTTGCTGGATTCATTTCATACCTTCGAAATCTGCCTTTCGCAAGCAGCGATGATGCCCTCCCTGCCCCACCCTACCACCCCGCACACCCACGCAGACACCTAGAAAGAATCACAATGGTGCTTTAATTTAGTTGTTTTCACCAGCAGACAGATGAAGCAGCGCAGACAGACAACCAGACACTACACCTACCAGAGAATGGTTCTGACAAGCAGCAGCCTAAGCGGCTACACGTTTCCAACATCCCTTTCCGCTTCCGGGACCCTGATCTGCGGCAAATGTTTGGGGTAAGTCTGTCACCTTCCTGTGCTAAATAAACATAGAAATGTACAAAGACCTGTGGTCTTTCTTCTTGGAAAGGAACTGGCTGTGTTCACTCTGTCTTTCACATTATAATTTAGTCGGGTTTTTTTGTTTCATGTGATAGGTGAACCTGGCATCGTGGTTAGTAAAACGTAGTTTACAGTTGAATGTTGCGTGTGAACCAGAGGTGGGTTCCTCCCGGTTCGGACCGGTTCTCCCGAACCAGTAGTGACCCGCTGGTGACATCACAATGACGTCACCGATCCGGTTCGGTCTGTGCTGGTCGGTGGGCACCGCCATCTTTTTTTTATTTTTTTTATTATTTTTTTTCTTCTGCGCATGCGCAGAAGCCGAGTTTCCAGCACTGCGCATGCATCGCCATCTTGTTTTCAGCGTTTTTTTTCTAATTTTGTTTTTTTTTGGACTGCGCATGCGCGTGCCCACGAGGCACGGCCACGCAGCGCGGGAGGAAGCGAACCACAGTGAGGTAAGTTAGAACCCACCCCTGGTGTGAACCACTAGGGCTGACTTAACAAACAATGGTTAAAACAGAGTATTATTTAGCACCATTTATAAATTCAGCAAATCAGTCCAAGATAGTGAATATTCAATCAAGCTAACAATGTTGGGTCCAAATGTTGTCAGATCTCCTTCTTATCTTTATACGGCTTCTACAGACTCTTGTTATATCTTTTAATTATCCGTGTATCTAAAGTGCCTGCTTCCTGCTTTCATTCCTCTTTGGCAGGAACTCCTATCTGTTCCCTCTGACCCCTCCACAGAGCTCTGCAGGTCTTGTGGTGATCAGGGTTCGAGCAGAATTAAACTTGTTTCTCTAAGCATGTCTAGGACATGTAATTCAAAGGCTGAGTATTGCATAATGCAGAAAACACCTCCTGTACTTCCAGGGGTGATGGTTCCTAGCAGCCAGCGGAAACAAAGCGGCATCTGCCTAAGTATGACGGTAGATCCCAGAAGTTCTTTCTGTGTATGTGTATAAATACTGGTAGTCCTCGCTTACCAAATTTACAACCGCAAATTTGAAAAAAAAGTAGGTTTACTGATCTTCGAAATTGTGGCGGCTGCAAACATCCCCATAGTTATGGGACCGTAATTGGACACCTCACAACCAGTGCGCATTTATGACAATCACAGTGTCCCACAGTCATGTGATCGTTGTCCTTTGCAACCTTCACAGCCAGCTTCCAGCAAGCAAAGTCAGTGGGGAAGCCGGCGAGAAATGTCAAGTCGCAATCACGTGACTTAAAACTGCCGCAGAACAGACGTAGGTTGGGCACAGTCACGTGACATCTCAATTAATAACCACGTTGCTTAGAAATGTTGTTGCCGACCCCAATTGCAGTCAGTACAGGTAGTCCTCGACTTACAACAGTTTGTTTAGTGACTGTTCAAAGTTACAACGGCTCTGAGAAATGTGACTTATGACCGTTTTTCACTGTTATGACTTTGCAGCATTCCCCATGATCATGTCATGAAAATTCAGATGCTTGGCAACTGGTTCATATTTATGACCGTTGTTGTATCCCAAGGTCATGGGATCACCTTTTGCAACCTTCTCACAAGTAAAGTGAATGGGGAAGCCAGATTCACTTAACAACCGGGTTACTAACTTATCAACTGCAGTGATTCACTTAGCCACTGGGGCAAGAAAGGTTGTAAAATGGGGCAAAACTCACTTATTGAATGTCTCACTTAACAACAGAACATTTTGGGCTCAATTGTGGCCGTAAGTCGAGGACTACCTTATAAATGAGAACTACCTGTATTTGATACTCAAGGATGTTCGAGAGATGTCTGCACGCCATGCCCTTTGGGGAATAAATCAAAGCACAAGGGTTTTCCAAGCCGGGATGGAAAGAAATGATGTCTCCGCTCCCATTTTCACCTTTCCTTCTTCCTCCTTCCCCTGTCCCTCTTTTTCTCCCCCAGCAATTTGGAAAGATCCTGGATGTTGAGATCATTTTCAATGAGCGTGGTTCCAAGGTGGGTTCAACATGTTGGTGTCTGATACAACCCAAATGTCCCTGTAGGTGGGTGTTCCCAGGGGCCAGCCTGTCTCCTCCGTTCTGCATCCCTGCCTTTACCACTTCCTTTCTCTGCCACAGGGAGCCTCCTGGTTTCTAACTACCCTTTCCTCACCATCCCTTCAAGCCCGGTGACTTTAGATTTAAGAATGACATGTTGATATTTTAACTTTCCCTCTGAAAACAACTCTGCTGGTTGAAAATAATTAACCAAAGCAATTCTAGATTTGGAGTCCTATAGAAAGAGGAAAAACTGTCAGCCACAAAGCCATCACTAAAAGTAATTTAATGCAGAAAAAGATCACCCTCTCATGGTGAGATTAGAAATTGCTCTAACCAGGGAGAGAGAGAGAGAAATAAAATAACATAACATGAGACTTAAGGCAACATGATATTAAGGTTTGGAGGAAACATGTGGCTATTTCTTCTTCCCCATAATAGACCTGAAAATACATTATTGAATTTTGGTTCCAGGAGATAATTCAGGTATTTTAAGTTTGAAAGAAACTTGGGAAATCCTTTCAGGGCTTAAACTCCTGCTGTTCCTTTACTGACTGTAGGAGCTAAACTGCACAGAAGCTGAGCAAGTGTCACACGATGGTTGAGCGTTCTGGAGGGGGCAGAACTGGACCTCAACCATCCCCGCAGCCTCTTCACACTTGGGAGGGCCACTGTGTCTCTCTAGCCTGGATCATATCAACGTAAAGCCAATAGTCGGGGGGGGGGGAAATAATCCTACACATTTGCAGTCCTTTTGGATCGTATTGCCCTAATGAAGTGGTGATGCAGATCTTGTCCTGTCCTCTTATTCCTCTCAGTCCTTATCCTCCCTTGTCCTCGCTCCTTCCCCACCCCCACCCCTGACCCCACCCCCTTCGCCCGGTCTTTAGGGTGGCTTGGGAAGCTCACATCCTGCCTCTTTTCTCTGCTGCTCCTTACTCACCCCTTCTCTCTGTCCTGTTCCTCCCGCCCCCTTTTTTCTTTCTTCATCCTTTTCTCCTTTTCCTACCTCTCTCCCTCCCCAACCTCTCTCTCTTTTTCTTTCCTTTTTCCTTTCTCTCCCTCACTCACAGGGTTTTGGGTTTGTAACTTTTGAAACTAGTGCAGATGCCGATCGGGCACGGGAGAAGCTGAACGGCACCATCGTAGAGGGACGCAAAATTGAGGTGCGAACAAATGCACTGCCTGCTCTGCGTCGGGCATTAGCCTCACACTTGCAACCGATATATCTGTCTCTGGGATTAGCCAGGACAAGCAGGCGGGCGAGTGAATGTTGCATGTCCTGTGCTTTTGATTCCCGTAGGTTGGTTGGTAGGGGAGGATGCAGAAGGGAAGGAAGGCAGAATGTCTCCACCAAGAATCTGCTACACGCAGTCGTTTCAGACAATATTAAGGGAAGGAAGAGAAGTATAATGTCCCCAAGCCTCCAAGCTTCCAGAAAAATCTGCCTAAATCATCCTGTGCAATTGTCACCTGGCAGGGATTCTTGCTTTTTGCCTTCCGAAAAGGAAGCACAGAGCAATTTCAGAATAGGCCGTGTAAAAGAGGCAAAAGAACCTTCTGTGAATGTAGTTCTTGGTAGCTGTTGAGCCCTTTGTTCAAACTGTAGCGCTGAAGTTGATCCCTGGATCTCTGGTTCATCAGAGTTGTGAGGTAGAGAGATGGTGCTGCATTGTTGCCCCTGACATCCTCTTCTGCGGGAACTCCCACCTTGCTTAGCCTGTCCAGTTAATGGTATTTCTAGTATGCATGAAAACTGCCTGTGCAGGGCCCTGCATGCTAGCTGTGAACACGACCCTGGGAAGAGAGAGTTTCAGCAGTGGTCCCTTGCAACAAGCCCACGTGGTTCTAATGTTGCACTCCTGTTTGTGGCCAGCACCCTAGTAAGATTAGGACTCAGAAGGCTAATAATCCAAGATGTCGAGAATTGTAGCGTGGCAGGCAAATTGCCTTTGCTTAGGATGATTGGCCCATAAATCATGGAGGATCTGACAGAAACCTTCATCGGCCTTTTGAATGCTTGAGGTCCAGGGAAGGGGAGTTCCACTTGGACCCCCAGAGTCTTATCAGTAACCTGGTGCTTGTTTCTCAACAGGTCAACAATGCCACCGCACGGGTCATGACAAACAAAAAGGCAGCTAATCCCTACACAAACGGTAATGGAACAAGGAAGGGTGGTGAAGTGAGTTCAGAGCCAGGCATTCCTGGAAAGGGGGCAGGCTTGTTTTCCTCCAGGCAACCCTATAGGTTGGGGATGGGGAGGTGTTCTGACTTCTGGTGGGGGGGGGCGAGGTGTCTCCAAAAAAATGCAAAGCATGGATTTGGGTTGTATTTCTGGAAACAGAGATGGCAAGAGGAGCACCCAACTTATTAAAGCAACCGCTCCAGAGGGAAACTCTTCAAAGACAATGCCTAATGAGCCTAGCACCCCCTCCAGCCCACTTCTTGGAATGCCATTACTTCCCCTGTTAGGGAGAGTTTAGGAGGACTGGGAGGAGCAATGCTTTCTGACTGCCTCCTTCTTTCTTACCAGGCTGGAAGCTGAATCCTGTAGTGGGTGCCGTCTATGGCCCTGAATTCTATGCAGGTAATGTCTGAATCGGGCCAGATCCATGGACAAGTGTTTCTCTCTTAGGGATCTGGCAGGACTACTGAATCTCATAGCAGAATCTAGCTCTTGCTTATTCCTAGGATGCCACAGGCTATTGCTTGCAAAGAAGAAAGCAAGAAGTTGAAAAGCGGGGGGGGGGAGGGTTGAGGGGGGAATGGGGATACTGGATCTGGGAAACACTAGGTTCAAATTCCTGCTTAGCCATAGGGCTTTCTGCCTAATTTTAGGCAAATCACTATCTTAAAACTTCACTCTAAGATTGGTAGACTATTAACCGGAATCTATGGGTACATTGTTTAGTAATTTATAGTCAAATGGCAAGGATTTTTGACTCCCCATTGTAAATTAAGGTTCTAGACTGGCCAAATTATAACAGTTCAGAACCAGATTTAAGATAGTATAAACACGCCATAAAACATATCACTGAATGTATTCAATGCATCTCACAATATTCTTGGCACAGCTAATGTGCTTTTGCACAACATATTCAACACAGCTAAATGGGCCTATGGAATTTATAGCTCAGGATGCTGTGGTTCCCAGTTACTCTCTCTCTTAGCATATTGTATGAACCCAGCCATCGCATAAAACCATAATCTCATTTGTTTGCTTGGGCCTTAGCATATAAGTAGAGGAATCCTGTGGTGTTAGCCTAGTTTTAGCGTTTAATGTGGTGTATGAATCCTGATGGAATTGGGAGGGATCTGAGACATCGTTTAGCCCTCACCCCTGACATCTTGTGCTCTGTTTAGCAGGTGGCTCTGTTTGTAGATCTTATAGTCCTTGCAAACAGTTCATTCCTCTGTCTGTACTTCACATAACCAGCTTCAGACACTGGTTTGGATAAAGTAGGGATAAAGTGGAGAGAGAAAACTATGTGTGCATCTGGATTTTATTGTGAAAAAAAGAGAACAAATGTGATTAGAACTGAGACATAGTCATATTCTGAAGCTCTAATGCCTAATTCTTGATAGAATTATGACAGAGAGTAAAAATCTTGAAGGCAAATATTTGGAATAGGAACATAAATACAGAATAACAGAGTTGGAAGGGACCTTGGAGGTCTTCTAGTCCAACCCTCTGCTCAAGCAAGAGAACCTATATCATTCTAGACAAATGGCTTCCAATCTCATAAAAACCTTCAGTGATGGAGCACCACAATTTCTGAAGGCAAGCCATTCCATTGATTAATTGTTCTCATTGTCAAGAAATTTCCCTTTAGTTTTAGGTTGGATCTCTCTTTGATAGGTTTCCATCCATAACTTCTTGTCCTGCCTTCAGATGCTTTGGAAAATAAGTTAGCCCCTCCCCCTTCTTTGTAACAGCTCCTCAAATATTAAATAGGACAGAATATTGAATTGATGGGTTGGGTTCATAGGTTATCTGCGAGGAACATACCTGAGGAAGGAGGTGGGAAAAGCTCATCCCTTATTCTTGGAAGGAGAAGGGGGAAATGGAGAACAGAGTTTAAAATTTGGGGCTATTCAAAGCTGGTCCTCATGGTTATTTCTTCCCCTCCTCCAGTGACCGGTTTTCCATATCCAGCCACAGGAACCGCAGTAGCGTACCGGGGAACGCACTTAAGAGGCCGAGGACGCACAGTCTACAACACGTTCCGAGCAGCTCCCCCACCTCCACCCATCCCCACTTACGGAGCGTGAGTATTGAGCAGAGTGGCTGCCTTATAAAAATGGGTGGTTTGGCACTTCCAAAAAAGGCCAAAGTTAGATGTGCAATCTTCTCAAGACCCAGAGGATTCTTTCCCATGTGTCTCAGCTCTGGGCAGTGTGATCTATGGTTCATTATAAGCCATGTTAATTCTAAGACATTCCTTCCTGAAGCTTCTCGGTTTGTGGTTCCAGTATGATTAAGACATAAAGTCTCTGTTGTCCTAGATTTCTGGACACATGGTTGGAAAATTCAGAGTTATCCTTGGATTTCTCATTGGCCTCAATTTTCCTATAGAGATTCCTACAGATCGTCCCTATTGTCTGGAAATTATGGCATTTTCGGAGGCCACCATTTTGGTAAGATTAGGCAGAGAATTTGCCCAGGTGGCACTGTACATTTCACAGTCAACTCATACAGCTGGAGAAGTCATGTTCCCAGTCATTCCACTTTTTCAACAGGAATTTTCTGTTTCCTTGGCCAGCATAAATTATGCAAGCCAATTAAGTACATGCCGGTGTACTTTGCACAACATATTTATTTTCATGCTTCCTTCCGAAGCTGATCATCTTCCTTCTTGTGTTGTATAGGCTTCTTTTACTAATTAGACAAACATGAGGGATACAGGAAGGGAAGCATCACTAGATGATATGTGGAAGAGAATAGATAGCCGTGTTGATCGTCCTATAGCCTCTCACCCTATGGATCAGAAACCTGATCCTTTTTAAAATGACGAAAATGAAGCAAAATCTGTCACAGAATGCGTGTGACTATTGTGCAGGGCTGCACAGCCAAGAGCGGCTGTGTCCAGGTTCCCCCAGGAACACCTTCGTGATCTTCCCTGTTGACTGTCAGGGAGACAGCTCTATCTGTCTATTGCATGACGCCTGCATTTGCACCTCTCCTGCTGTCAAGCTAGAGAAAAGCAACGGATGGGTCCAAACACCAGAGCCACAAAGGCTCGTCTGAGGCCTGCTCTAGAGTTCCCATCTGGAACACAGCCAGTCTTGCGGAGTGAGCTTCAAAGAGCCCTTCCCAAAGTGACTCTTAGTCACAGCCACATTCTTCTTGCTTTTGCAGAGTGGTTTACCAAGACGGATTCTACGGTGCTGAAATTTATGTAAGTTCATCCTTTCAAAATTTCCTTAGGAGATCTTTCCCCCCCCCCCCCATTTCCAGTCAAAGCATCCTCTGGTATTTAAGTTCCTGCAGAGACCTGGCGGACTTTGCTGGTAACCAGGCACAGGCCCTTCCAGGAAGGCTGTTCTGTCAAGGAGAAATCCCCCCTGCTTGCTCTTTTCATTAAGGGATGCAAACAGGAGCCAAGGCTGCCAAAACACAGTGGGGAAAACAACCCGGGGCCCAGAGCTCGGGAAGCAGCAGCAGTTGGGCAGCCTCTGAGCCTCCCCCATAAGCTGTACAGCTTTTCTCATCGCTCTTCCAAGGCTCATCCCAGCACTTTCCACAGCTGAGGGAGGTTAAGGGTGGAAAGGGAAGGCTTGAAATCACACTTCCCCCGCCTGCTTGCCTGTGTGTGCGGCAGCTGGAGAGGGGAAGCAGGCTACCTGTGAGGGTGGGGCGAGGGGTGCATCCGTTCCTACGGAGGGCAGGATTTATTTTCTGGCCTGGTGTCAGCCTGCCGGGTTATACAGCAGCATTTCCCCTCCATATTTAAAGTGCTCTGGGCAATACTTCAGGCACACACTGACAGATTTATCAGAGGCGACATCTCGTTAACACCGCCACCCGCTAGGGAGGTGACATTCTCTCCTCAGCATGTTTAATTTCTGCAGGTTAATGGTAGCAAGGCCCCCAGGGAATGCTAATGAGATTGGAGAGGGGCTGGGCCTGTGGGTACATATCTCCCTCCTAGCCAGCACCTGAAATCCCCCAAAAGAGGTGCCCTTCTGCAGTCGCACCATCACCCCTAATGCCTGTCTCTCTCATCTACTCCAGGGGGGCTATGCGGCCTACAGATACGCTCAGCCTGCGGCAGCGGCAGCAACAGCTTACAGCGACAGGTAAGCCGTCTTCCTCCTTGGCGTCTGGTCCCCTTATCAGCCCATCGCTTGGATGCAGGGATTCATAATGGCGTCCCTGCACCAAGGAATTGTTACTGATGCACCAGGGTGTGGAGAAAAGGGACACCACTGCTTTCACTCAGAAACGTTTTCCAATCCCCATGGACTGGTTTGCCCAGGGGCAGGGGGAATATTGGAAGTCCTGACAGACCCTGAAAAAAGCAGCAGAGTCCGCAACTCAAAAGGGCTGGGAGCTGGTTTGTCCACAGTGCAAAGAATCTCTGGTCTGAGCAATGCCTCATCTTGTCCCGTGTTCTTGTTCCCCTTTCCTGCTCTTCACAAGCAACCATTGCCTCTCTTCCCCCTTTTTTTATACCTTTCACTGAAATGTGTGCGCTTTCTGGCTTGCCAGCATACAGAATTTCATGCTGATAAGATGAATGGCTATATTGAAGTGGCCTGCGTTTGGAGGGGTTATGTGTTGTTAAACGGAGTCTCTTGGAGGCAACAAGACAACTCAATTAATCCTTTGTGCTTATCTTCCTTTTCTAAACACAATTATTACAAGGGGGGGTAGGAAACATTGAAGGGGCGTTTCGTTTTGATTGTTCATTCAGCCAAGCGCTTTTTCAATGTGGCTCCACAAAATAGAGGCTGGAGCAGAGTGGCCACACTTTCCAGGAGAAGTCATTTCACTGGGCTCCAAGAAAATTCTGATCATGCACCAAAGACATTTCATTCAAAGCAAAGTTGCTTTTCCACACTGCGGGGCCTTTTCACTGCAGTTATCAAAGCCAAAACAATTCTGCAAAATCAAGTAGCACTTCTTCACACAGACCTAGTTATTACAGTGGTAGCTGCTGAAGCTTTATTTGGGAAGTGGGAGAGACTATTTCTTAATCAGGTATTTATTGACATGCAATATTCTTATCTTACTCCCTTTACATGTTTTAGCATCCTATTAAAAAAATGACTGTCGTTTAATTAGGTTAGCGGTAGATTATTATTCTGCTGTTAATGAAAAGCAGGTTAAAGATGCACAACAAAGTAATAACTGAGTAAATAAATATGAAGGATGTGAAAATATTATGAGAAACAATACATTATTAAGGGGCTTAACTAAGAAATATTGGGATAAAACTGGGGAGGAGTGACCCATTGCAAGAAATATTACTAGCAGAGCAGTACATTTTTATCACTGGTACACATTTATTTCTGCTCGGAAACCTTTCCTAGAAAACATTTTTCATTCTCCTGGTTTCTATATTTGTATTATCATTCTCAGTAAAGCAGTGTGTGTGTTCAGCTGTTCAGTTCCACTTAAAATGCACATATGTTGTGTTAATTCATAGGGAGATATCATAAAAAGTGTGCAGTAGTACCCTCATTAAGAAAGGAAGCTATAAACTAAGGGTTCTTCCACATGGCAGCTTTTAATTGCTTGCCTTCCATGTAGAAACCTGCAGGAAACAAAAGCTTTCCAGATTTCAAACTCCACATTTCCTCCTTTTTGGCCATGATGGTGGCCTGGTGCTCATTTCAGGCTGCATTTACCGTAGTCCCAGTTGGTGGGTGTTCCCACTTCTTGACTACTTTCTTTCCATGGGGGATATTCCGGGATACTGGTTTCCATTGGAACGTTTTTAATATGAGCCCTTCCCTTGTGTTTGGACCAGAAGAAAAGAGAAGTACCACAGTTTTCTCATTCTTCTAGTCAGTTGAAAGGAGTCACAACTCTTGCAAATTTCACCTAGTTAAACAAAAACCCAAAGATCCTTGTTTCCCCATTCCACCAATTATTTAAAAAAGAAAAAAGCTTAGCCTTTCACCATTCTACTAGTGAGCTTCCTTTAAAAAAAAAAATGCCAGTGTTTCACATCAGATCTCCTGCGAAAACAAAGAAAAAAAGTACAGCTTTTCTGGTCCAGAGTTCTCAGAAGGGGGCAGCCCACCCAGCCACCCAGGAGGACAGGAGGTCAGGAGGACAGCAACTGATGGCCAGGGAAGCAGGAACATTCCCACCACCGGGCGCAGTTTACCCTTAGAATAGAGGCATTGGCCTACAGTGAAATGAAGCCCAACAATTGACCAACCAGATAAGTCAGAAAACACATTTAATGAACGTCTGGGGGTGGGGTGGGGAAACAGGGAAGTGGCATTCCTGGTGGATTGAGGGTGTTGCGTGTTTCTGCCCTTGAAAGATGCCCTTAGCGATTATACTTGCATTGAGACAAGCTGGTCTTGCCAATCAGATTTAACATTCACATCTGACAAGGAACATGCATGTGGTCTTATATGGTGACACTCTCAGCAGAATCCTTCCCATCTATAGCACTGCAGCCCTGTAAAGTAGGTTATTTTTAATACTCTGGTACTGATGAATACTAACCTACTGTACAGGGCTGTTTCAGGATTAAAAGTTGATTCAAGCTTCCTTTCTGTGACACACTTCTTGATCTTAACCAAACTGTCCAGAAGCAATGATTTCTATGACATACACATGGTTTTCTTGGCAACAGTATAGGAGCGGATTAGCAGTGCCCAATTCCAGGATGTCTTTCTGATTTCTCAGTCTAACCTGGGAATTCCTGGTGGTCTCCCATCCAGAGAATAACAAGCTCCAATCTTGTTTGCCTTTTCAAAATCAGCCAGCACTGGCTAAATGCTGCTACCTTCTGTTACATTATTTACAGATAAGAAATCCTAAGGATTCTTATGATAAAATCTTCTTAGAATGTTAGTTTTTCTATATTCATGTTAATTCCATTCTTCGCTTGAGGTTGTTGGTCAAAGAGTTTCTGAAATTTTAGCTGTTAGTTGTTTATTCATTTCTCATGGGTTTTTTTTTCTGCCCCATATAAAATCCTCACATAATTTCTTCCTTTTGGCTCATAAAATCCAATATTGACAAAAGATCTGCTCCAACTTCATCCACAGCCAGGAAACAATTATTTACATTCTGTGTGTACCTTACAAAACCAGTTCTAATCAGCACGACCCAGTCACCCAGGCACTCCTACTTCTCCTTTGATTAAAATAAATAGTGATCTGTGCCCTCATAGAATTGCAGGATGCACACAAGAAGTTAAACAAGGATAATGTGGAAGAGCTGCAGCTGGGATGACTCTACCCCACATCCTTTGGCTGCCAAATGGTTTTATTCCTTCTCTCCTGGGAAACAAATACTCTTTTCCTGCTTCTGGGTTACACACTTTCTCCCCTGCAAATCAAACCTTCACAATCTCTGTTTGCACAACCGGAAAAGCAATGCTAAGGTAGTTTTTTGAGGTACAAAATGCACATAACTGAAGGAGAAATCCAACATTCCTTGCAGACCTCAAAGAGACAATCATAAGACTATACAGTTGGGGGCCCTGTCCTACCAACTTCCCCCAACCCTCCAAAGAAGGCTTGGCCACCTCTTGTTTAGGCCACAGTGATATCTGTACATTTTTGGGGCATTAGTATCTCTCTAGGAAAGGACATCCTTAAAATGACCTGCTTGTTCATCTAGAAGCCGATCCTTTCATTCTCCCTTCTGAAATTGCATTCCAGCCAAAAAAGGGGGATGAGGATTGTCAGTAAAAAATGTAATTTTTGAATTCTAACCCTCTCCTTTTTGAGATGCTTGTAGTTTGACATGATCTCTCTCTGGGACGGGGAATTGGAACAATTTGCTACTGGGTAGCTTTCCCCAATTGGCATCCCCCAAACAATGCTGGAATGGCAACCGCTGGCGTTCCCAAGCGGCCTGGCTTTAAGGCTGGGGTTGTAGTCCTAGCACATTTGGTGGACACCCACTTGGGAAAAGTAACTCAGGGGTCTTTGCTAAAAGCTCAGTGAACATTTCTTGTCGTTTCTTCTGTGTTTGTCATGACTTGAAGCAAAGTTAATGATGACTGGGGCCTGATTCATGGTTTTTTGAACACTTAGGGTTGGCAACTCAGCGATTCCTCAGTTTCTAACGCTGCCCCCTGTGTTCGCTCCTAGTTACGGCAGAGTTTATGCAGCTGCAGACCCTTACCACCACACTATTGGCCCTGCTGCCACCTACAGCATCGGCACCATGGTAAGAATGGGGCCTTCTATCCCATTGTGCATAGCCATCCAGACCTTGCGGGGGGGGGGGAATGTGGGCGGTCAGGTTGGGTACTTGGGAAAAGAGGAAGAAAGATCTGGGATGTCTCTGGGGACACTGACACTCGGATCTCAGCCTCAGTCCTATTAATCAGCTCTCCAGGGCCAGAGAAACCCTAAGCAGGAAGATTCTTAGAGAAGAAGCACATATCTAGGGCTGGGCCTAGCCCTGGCTGCCCTCATTGCCTTGGGGTGGGGAGCACATAATAGAAAGGATGGCTTCCTGAACAAGTGATGCCCTTCTTAAAAGCCACCTGAAGCGAGCAGCAGCTTGTACAGGTGTAAGGGACCCTCCGTTCAGAAGCAGTGCTTCAAGGAGCAGATACTTTAGGAAGTGGGTTGGAGCTGAGCAAGCACAGGGACTCTTCCCCAAAGCCACCACCCCCCATCCTTCCTGTTTCTGAACACACTTCCACATCTGGTTCCTGCAGTGATGCCTCCTTGTAATCAGGTCTCTAGGCAGCATCAAAGAGGAGAAAGATTTCAAGCCATCCTTTAATCACCTTTGCCCATCAGGGCCTTCCTAGTGATACCACGAGAAATTCCACCAGCTCACAAATTTGCATTGAACCCTCAACCCTCGGAAGGGGGAGAATACTGAGAGGGAGGCATCTGTCTAGATTAAGGAAAATTGAGGCATGGTTTTGCAAGGCCCTCGCTTCCTTTACCCATGGAAGGATTCATAGCAAAGTGCTAGGCACCTGCCCTGCCCCCAAAGCACCATTTTGCTTTACTCTCCTTTTTTAAAATGCATATCGGCCTTATCCGCCTGGATGGTTTTCCTGTGAAGTCTGTCCCAAGGCAGCTTTGCATTCTGGGAGGTTGAGTCCAACCCCCCACCTCTCCCCCACTGCTCCCATCTCCTCAGAAGAAGTTATCTGCCAGCCTCAGTGCCCACCCCCATATTGGCTCCAAGGACAGGGCAGGGATGGGCTGTGCCTCTCCTTTATACTGATTGGCTTTTTCTCCGTCTTTGATGTTGCAGGCTAGTCTATACCGAGGAGGGTACAGCCGCTTCACTCCCTACTAGCAAGACAGACCCAGACCCTCCTCACAGTAATAACACTGACTGCTCCTTAGAAATCCAACCAAAACCCCGTGGACATGGGCCCCTGTCCCCTGCTGCTGGCCCTCGGCAGCCTAAATCACCCATCTCTTTACCTCAAGCCGCCTGCCATGCCTCTCTTCCCACTTGTCTCTGATGGTGTACTGGCCACGTTTGTGTCATTTTGCAAAGCAGCCAGCCAGGGAGCTGGGACAGGTGCCTGCTTTTATCACACAAACACACACACACACACACACACATCCACCCCAACAAGATAACCTCAAGGAACTCCCCTGCCTCCTATAGAGCCGCCCAGTGTCTGAGTTCTCCTGTTAGATCAAGTCCCATGACAGCCTTTGGGATACTATTGGAGGAGGCCCCTGTGAGGCCTCCTGCGTCGTTTCTGCTCTCACACATCTAAAGGAACTCAGGATATCGTCCCCCTCAGGTGCAGTGGCCCTTCTTCTCCCTCACACAAAGGCAGGGCAAAAGTGCCAGGCGGGCAGCAGCCCAGATCCTTCCCATAGGGGAAAGATGGGCCAGCTCAGGCCCTGTGTCAATCAGAGGGGCATCTTTCTCCCTCTCTTGCAAGGGGAGAAAAACTGAGTTCCCCTCTTCCCATTGGGAAATGAGTGAGGGATGTTAGGCTGGCCTTGGTAGAGACTGGGAGGTATTCTGGAGAATGTGCAGTGAGTAGGAGACCCCACAGGTACCCTCTGGGCCTAGCATGTAGGTCTCTGAGGGAACTGACTGGGTTCGGGCCCTGGGTGGGGCTGAGCAAGCCCAGCTTCCTTCTACAATGCTGGCTACCAGTTCCATGCTGGGCTTGGGTAACTTTCCTCATCACTGATTTTGCTGAGCAAAATGGGCCCACAGCTGTGTACAAAAGGGACCTGCAAAGCTTAAAGATACTTGGGACCCCACCTCCCAAATCTAACATTCTGGACCAGCACACACAGAGAGAGCGGAAAGCGCTTCCCTGCCTTCTCCTCCTGCCCCGTTTCCCCCCCCCCCAGGCCACAGCCTGCAGGTTGCTCCATAGAACATTCTGCCTTTGTTTTCTGTTGTAGTGAAACCTTCAGCTGTTTCCTTCTGGGACCAGGAAGGGCACAAAACATTTTTTTTTAAAGCAAAGCAACAAACAATTACAAAACTAACAAGCCAAGCGACTGAGTGAAAGCCCCCTTCTGTCCACACATGCGCCCCAAGCGACAGGCCAGCCGGAGCGCAACTACCGACAGTCTGCCCGGACAGATGGACGGCAGGGCAGCCCCACGCAGACTCCACAATGCCGTCCGCATCAGGAGACCCGTGCCCTGCTCCTCCCCGCTGCAGACCACGGGGCTAGGAGGGACAGGTACTGACACAGACTGGAATCTGCAGGCCCCAGGCCATCATGTCTTCCTTCCAGCCCTCCTGAAGACCTGCAGCCCTTCCAGACCACAGAAGACGCCATGAGCGCCCGGCAGGGCTAGCCGTCCTGCTTCTTGCATCCCAGAAGTTCCCAGTGTTTTCGCGCTTAGCTGGTTCATCCGTTGGTCAAGTCGGCAAGCCTTGGATTCCTGTACGGTGTAGGGCCAGGCTGAGGGCTTCTGGGGTACGCCAGTGGATGGGCACCCCAGGTTTTCAAGGGGGGTTTCTTTGAAGAAGTTGCACTTTCCTCTCCCCCTGAGGATCCCGGCTGCCATCGGCCCACAAGGCAGCGAGCTCCACCCCTGCAGCTGTCCTTGGGGGAGGCCTGGCTGAACTCAGAGCTGAGAACGTCCGAGATCTCCAGGTCTCCCCCAGAACCTCCCACCCTGCTCCGGAGGGCCGAGAAACGCCTCCCCCTCCATCACACTGAAGCCAGGGTGCTGGGCAAGCATTTCCTCAAGGACTGTGTGGCTGGCAAGGGAGAGCAGCGTAGCCCCCAGCTGGGGAGGGGGCCAGGTTGGGCACCAGGGCATTCAGAGAAAGAACCGTTTTGCTACACAAACCAAGCTGCGCCACCGCCGCTGCTGCTGCCACCACCGCTGCTGCCGCCCAGGGTTTCCTCCCTGCCCACAGCCCTTCATGGGAGGAGTGCATGTCCCATTACCCGCCCACCCCACCCCAGAGCCAGATGGACTCAGGGCCTCCTCCCTGCTCCTGACCTCCCCTTGGCTTAGTCATCTCATGAAACCTCACTTTCTATTCAGCATTTAAGCTCCTGACATGCCAGCAACCAGATGATCCTCCTTTTCTATTCCCGTTGTATATAGCCCCACCTTTGCCACTCCTGCCCCCTTGTACAACCCCCCCTCCCATTTGCTACCCCCTCTCCCACCCTGGGAGCATCAGCTACCCACCCCATTCTATATGCTTCAAAAGTGTGACCATTCAAATAAACAGTATTTATTATTATTATTATTATTATTATTATTTATTAATAAAGGTTTCTTTCTTCAATGAGGATGGCTCAAGATTTTGATTGGGAGGTGGTTAAATGTGGTGAAGGGTGCAAACGGGAAGGAACCTGGGAATTTGCAAAATAGAGGCTGCTCTAAGAAGGTCTACGACAACTCATCATGGACAACTCGCCACGGACAACTTGCCATGCCCAGTTCACTGCGGAACAAGAGTTACACTAATAGCGAAGAAATAGTGGAATAGAATCATTAAAGAAAGGATGCCAAAGGAGGGACAAAATGAAATGTGAATGACAAAAATTAAAATAATGATTTATTTTAAATAATTAAATTGAATTGTCCCATGGAAAGTTGGCGATGGCCAGTTGTCCTGCAGCGAGTTGGCCCTGAGTTAACTGTGGCAAGTTGGCCATAGCGAGTTGACTGCGGCGAGTTGTCCCATTCTGGCTCTCGGAAGAGGTGGATGTATGATAAAAATCCTAGACAGGAGAAAACCAGGGACAGAAAGCAAATCTTTTCTAGTAGGCAGTACAAGAAATCTTGCAGAGGACCGGTTCATGTGCCCAAACTACTAACATCCTGAAGAACATTTCTGGCTAACTTGTCAAGGCCACCCAATCGTCTTGCTGCATCCTTTTCCCTTCCCTTCAATCTAATTCAGGTCATTGGCTCAGCTTTGACCCAACTCATTTTGCTAATTTTACTGCAACCCTCTTGGGCTGGACAGAGCGGAGAAGCACTGATTAGATGCTCCAAAGCATTGGGATGTGCCTTTTAAAAATCCCACTTCTAAGCACTGTGGATCGACACCTTTTTTGCATCTATATTGAGCTCTCCCAACCTAATTAGGGCAGAAGACCAAGACTAGATACAGGAAAGGGGGACTAGAAGTGATATTGGGCACACTAATTCTCTTGGATTGAGAAAATCCTATTTGCCTATCAGGGAAATGACCTTGCCTGCATTTGCTGAATAAAGAGAAACATTCCCCCCATTAGGCTTGTACACTAAGGCCAGTGGCCTGGGAGCACACACTCACACACACACACACACACACACACACACACAACCACACCACATCCCATGCTTCCTCTGTGTCTGCTGCCCATGTCCAAGATAGGTGGGGAAAGGCATTGGGCAGCCCCAGACTCATTGCCCTGCAAGCGTCCTGCTGGTTCACAAGTGCAGCTCCTGCAAAAGGATTCATAATATTTTGCATCCCTTCATAGCAAGGACTTTGCATCGATCAGTTGGTTATATGTTGACTGAATTATATAGTTTCCATAAATAGCATTTATTTCCTTCTACACCTTAGACTCCTATCATTTCTGTCACCTCCACATAAGTATCTGAAAGAATTGGGGTGTGGGGTGAGCTGGGCGGTAGAGTCAAGATGGCAACCACAACTGCACAATTGAAACCCTGCTCTCTTTTGTGTGTGGTATGACCTCACCCCTGACCTCCAGCTGCAATTCTGTCTTCGTATGGAAATCATCTCCGTCTGAATCAATTCCTATCACTCTGGAAATGCCTGGAAGTTGCAAGTCGTGCAAAATCGGGCTAGAAAACTAACTGGTGCAAGTTACAAAGATCATATGTCACCTTGTATGGAGAACATCGGCAGTAGTGATCTGTTACTGGGCCCAATTTCAGGGGCTGAGACTGATGGCTAAGGAAGCCAATTCTTTCCTTGCTCATTTGTTCAGCAATGCAGATCTGCAGGAGAAACCCTTTTAAAGGGACATTTTTAGCTGCCTTGAATGCTTATCAGAGTAGAAAGAGCGGGTGTAAAGGAAATACTCAGATGGGGCCGTAGAAGTGGAGGATGAAAACTCTTAGCAGATTTCTGTATCAGAGTTCACTGCCCACCAGCTCCAGTCAGCATGATTAGTGGAGAGCTAAATGAGAATTGTACTTTTAAAAATAAATACTCAGAACCCAAGTACACGGAGAAGGCTGTCATCCACATCCACAGAACAGACCCAGTGGATTTGTACAAGAACTTCTCATCATAAATGCCGCCTCCATCAATTAATGAAGATGTGCCACTGGAGGGAGAGGACAGGAAAGAGGAAACATTAGAGATTTAAAAAACGGCGTCTTCGTTGCCTGAAATAAGAGCTACAGCTGAGCAACATGGGCGCCCTGGTGCATAAAGTTAAAAAGAGCAAAAATCCAAAACCAAGAGAGAAAATGTCATGAGTCCATCCCTATGCCAGGGCCGACATTTTTCAAAATGTCAATTTCTTGCTCTCGTTGCAGTCATGCCCATCTGACCAGCACCGGCAGCGTAAATGTCGCTGTATCAATTTCCTTTGCCTTGAGCCGTGGCCACATGTGGAGACAGGCCTGTGCAGCAAAGAGCCGAGATCCCCATGTGTGCCGTGCTTGGCCAAACTCCCAGCTGCTAATTGCCTGCATGCCAGACTGCGAAGGAATAATTGCTGCTATCAATTCTCTTGCCAGCGCTGCATCAGGAATTCAGAAAGGGGGTGTGGTGGTGGTTTTGCGCAAAGCAGGACAAGAGGGACTCCCCACATACCCAGATCAGACCAGACCAGGAAGAGAAGCGGGAGATTGCATGGTCCGTTCTCTGGCCCTCCCGTAAGAGTTTAAAGGCAACGCCCCCTTCAAACTGAGCTCAACTCCATGGACCCATCCCTGTAGTCTTCTTGGCAGCAACCCAGACATGGTTGACCATGGTCTTCTCCCAGATGCTCGCCCGTCTACGGGGCAGAATGGGAAAATAAAAAGTATTCCTATTACAGCAAACGGGGAAGAAATTACAGCTGCCACCCTGACGCGGTAAAAGAGTGCGGGAGCTTCCCATTCAACCTCCTTCTAATTCAGATCAGACACGGCTTCCTATAAATCTCGCTGGCTAACCTGCAGCAGAGCCAAGCACGCCGCCAAAGCAAGCCACAACAAATCATTTCACCTGAGAGGTTTCTTCTGAAACAAATAGTATTGTCAGCTCTTGCCAAAGAGGCCAAGGGACCGGAACAAACATTGTACAACATTCTGGAAGTGCGATGACTAGGTTAACTTTAATTCTGAACGCTGCAGTGGCGCACAAAGCTCAGTGGCCCCTTTTTGCCCTCAGTGCCTCGGCAGTGCAGCTGCTCCGTGTCACTTACAACTCGTCTTTTGCTCTGCATACAGGCCCCTGTTTTCCTTACATAGCCCTGCTTTTAATTTCAGCTAAATCAGGAGATTGAGCTCCAGCACTTTCCACAAGGGGAAAGAAAAAAAGAACTTTATTTAAAATTTTAAATTGCTCTTTTGCCCCCGGAGAGAAGGGGCTGATCATTAAGCAAAACTTTGAACTCTACTGCACTCTTTATTTTCTGTAAAACCAAACTCTAAAGTGCACAGAAATGCTGTTGGTATTTTTAGATTTTGGATTTTGTATGCTTTCCTAATAATCCTAGGGAAGGAAACGCAATTATTTTTTGAGTATCTATGAAAGAGGATAAATTCAAGACAGAAATTTTATTGCAACATTATTAATAGCTGCGGCAACCGCAACAAATGCCACGGAAGCACAACACTGTTATGAATACGAAATTGAATAAGAATTTAAAAGTTAGCATGTTTGCTTCCGCAGCAATACAGTGAAAATCCAGCATTTGACCTTAATATTCAGGGAACCATAGGAATAATCCCATTGAAGAAATAACAGGTCTCACAATGTACTTACTTAGCCTTTACACATTTAGAACTGCATTCAGTACTGAGCTGCAAATTGCCGTGCGTCCCTTAGAGCAAATCCCTATTGATTGCAGTAGTCCAGTTACCACCACAACAGGGGTGGGTTCCTCCCGGTTCGGACTGGATTGCCAGAACCGTTAGCGACCCGCTGGTGATGTCATGGATCCGGTTCGGTCGGTGCCGGTCCGTGGGCGCCGCCATCTTTTTTTGGGAATTTTTAGTGAATTTCTTTACTGTTTGGATGGTTTTTCCTGTTCTGCCGCTTGAAAAAGGGCCCTCCCGCCAGCCCCTGCGTTTAAACTGACCTTTATTCCTTCTGCCAGAAGCACAGCTGAGAAGCTCCTCAGCTATGTTTCGGGCTGATTGAAGCTACTGAGCATGTGCAGAAGCCAAATTGCCCGAGGGAACGCGCGCGCATGAGCAGAGGGAGCGCGCGCGCGCAAAACATCGCGATGCGAACCGGTGAGGAAGGTAAGTGGAACCCACCCCTGCACCACAACCCAAGCAGATTCCATGGCAAAAGAATACTGCATTGTGCACCAACTCCCAACCCACTTCCGTATATAGGGATGCATAATGAAATGCCCAGGGGCGTCTCTGCCATCTTCCCTTCTCATTATTTGCAGGCAACAACAATGGAGCTGGGAAGAGTTGCTGGGAAGTGGTTTCTAGGGGTTGAGAGGAAACACCACAAGTTTAAGGGTCCCTGGGTCAACTATGCAGAAATACAGAATCCATGCCGGCTGGGGAATTCTGGAAGTTGACGTCCCCCCATCTTAAAGTTACGGAGGATGAGAAACACTGTTCTGCAGTACTGGTTATTTATTAAGAAAGTGAAATTTTCTCACACAGTTGTGACACTGGCCTCATCCCTAGACTTCCGAAAGTTACCACCCTCCTATTGCATTTGAGAATAAAGCTCCCTGTTGATGAGAGGGAATGATTTTTCCTTCTATCCCTTCTCCTTCATTAAAGGGATCAGACTGGAATCAGCGGATTTGACAACTTCCACCTGTTTCCATCTTAACAACACTGCTATTTGTATCAGTGCAGTGAACGAATGTTTATATTTTAAAAGCAAGGTCTGTAGGCTATGCTGTCCATTAAGAAACCTTCTTTTGAGCATTTATTCCCTGCCAAGTACACAGGAGCCGTGTACATCCAAATATCTTTGGCTCCTGAATGTCAATCCTGTGAGACAACAGGACCATGTCCTGAGCAAAGAAATAGTAACTCTAATGAAAGCAACAAAGCGGCTTTATTAAAAGGATGTCCCCTTCTACACCTCTTAGACAGAAGCCTCACCCATCAAAAACTAAGACTATGTTATGGTCATGGGCCTGGGTGTGGGTGTGGAGAAAGTGTGGCGGTGTTCTCTGGTAGCTTTGGGTTAGAGTACACAAAGATGAGTTTTCCCCACATGGCAGGATCAATGTTGCTCCCATCGTTAGGGACTGGCTCCACCAGGAACTCCAGGCGGCATGAGGATACAGTTTGCGGGTTAAGCACTGCTAGCTGAGTCACGCGGTACAGGCAGGCGTGAGCTTCCCCAAGCAGGAGAAGAGGCGGTTCAGAGTCTCTGACGCACGACCCGCTCCGGTGATGCACACGGAAGCAGGTGGCCTTGCTGGGAGGATAAGTCCAACTCAAGGTGAGACTGACAGAGAGGTGCTCAGCTGAAGGCCGGTGCCAGTGGACATGGGAGGCATCCATGGGCAACATGGAACTGGTAGCATTGGGAGTGGCCAGTGAGCGCAGGGAGGCAGCATCCAGCACCTATAAGGAAAAGCACAAGGTAGTTATAAAAGGGAGGGAAATGGTCACCAAGCAATTGGACAGATTCATAGCAGAGGACTGGAAAGCAGTGAGGAAATGAAGGGGTAAAGAGGGGCCCTTAGATAGCCTGGACCAAGTAATCCTTGCCCCTAGGTCTCTTCTCAGAATAAGTGCTTGCAGGATCTGGCATGGTTTGCACTGATGGGGGGGGAGGGGGGGGCAATGAAGGGATTAAAGTCTGAAGAGCGTCTGGTGGCATCGACCAGACTCCGCAAACGTAAGAGAGAATAACTTTGGTACAAACACCAAGAAGGAAGGAGTGTACTGGACAAAGCAGCTGGGATGGCAACTTTTCAGCCATTCTGATGAGAAGCAAAAGCCTGCTGTGAAGCAACCGCTGGTTTAAAAGAACAAGGGCCCAGATTGTAGAGTATCTCCCCAGCCATATTGGATAACTAATGGAAAGTGGGTGGCGTCCCCCCCCCCCCNACCCACCCACCCCGCTTTGAAAGCTATTCGTGGCAGTTCCCAATTGCTTTCCACAATTTCCTCACCCAGATCTTGCCCAGGCGGCAAGTGAAGGGCATCTCCTCCTGTCCAGGTTGACGACGGGACACAGTGAGGGAGAGTTCATCCAGGAAGCAATTCTGGAGCTCTAATTCATAGCATCTAGCAAGGGAGTAATGGGAAAGGTGAGACACAGTGGCTGGCGTGCTATGACTAAGTCCATCCTGACTGTCCACAATGCTTCTGCCAGCCAGGCACAAAGGCTAACCTTTTGACTCTCCTGTCCATCCTCCACATGTGTGGTGCTGAATGGCTAAAGATGACAGCAGGCTCCTCTCTCTACAGGGGAGCATATGATATAATGCCACAGAACAAGGGGAGAGTAGAAACAATAGGTAGCTGCTGCCACATAGGAAACAGTTTCATTAGAGAAAATGAGCGGAGACATCGTTCTGCACGTTTAGTATTCACTCACCGATTTTGCCAGCCATGTTCCCCACGCTGCTCACATCCTCTGAGTAACCGGGCGAGGTCGGGAGGAGGTGTGTGAAGCAAGGAGGGCGTGTGTTGTGTTGGTTCTGCTGCAGAAGAAACAGCCAACAGAGCAGGGGAAAGAGAAATGAGCCGGCAAAACCTGGACGTCACATCTGCTAGGCCACTTCAAGGATGCTGTAAGCATCCATGCAAGGAGTCCTCAAGACAAAAAAAGCCTTACCTGATAAAGTAGATGCCCCCCTGTCAGGGCGTGACCATGATTCTCGGGTGGTGAGCAACGGTGCCAGAGCCGTGTCATGGAAATGGGACTCGTGTTTAAAAATCAAGACCAGGAATAACCGTGAGGGTGCTGGCATCTGGAATGAGAATAGCCTGGTAACCCCCCAAGCCCCAGACAGGGAGAGAGACAGAGAATACACCGTCACTGCCAACTCTGGGCCATGAGGCAGCACAGTACCATCTGACAATGAAAAGGTCTTGAAGGCCCAGACCAATGACCAGTGATTTTGCACAAGGGACAGAATAACATAACGGGCTCAGATGAGCAATGAAGGGACGGGCCAAGGGGTTATGCCTTCCCAAGGACCTCAAAGTTGACCATACGACCTTCTGAAGCAGGGAGCTGAAATTAAAAAGGCTCTGTAACTACGAAGATGGTTCCTTAGGTAGGCCTGCCTCCATGCCATCTAGGGCTTTACAGGTCCTAGCCAACACCTTGAATATGCTTTGTAACCATCACACCAAACTGTTGGTTCACCCTTGGACATTATTCTCTTTGAGACACAGTCACTTTATTTTGCCTATACAGTAGAACCTCTGGTCACGACCATAATTCGTTCCATAACTTTGGTCGCAAACTGATTTGGTCGTGACCCGAACCTAATTTTGGAAATTTGGCACTTACAAAAAAAATGGCGCGGAAGGGGAAATCAGCCGTGGGGAAAAAAATTGCGAATTTTTTGGTCGGAACCCGATTTGGTCGTGGTCAGAAGTGTTTGTGACCAGAGGTTCTACTGTATACTGTAGAAACCTTGATGAGTTCCACCCAGTATTTTCTGCAGTTTTAATTAAAACATCCTCATTTTTTTATTCCCCTAAAATATGCCCACTCCAATTTTTCATTGGACAGCTGCTGTTCATTCCCTTCCATCTCTCTCTCTCTCTCTCTCTCTCTCTCTCTCTCTCTCTCTCTCTCTCTCTCTCTCCCCCCCCCCCCCCCCCCCCCCCCCCCCCCCCCGGGCGGGGGGGTGCCCCCCACAGGCCGCCCGCCCCCCCCCTCCNCCCTTCCTTCCTTCCTTCCTTCCTTCCTTCCTTCCTTCCTTCCTTCCTTCCTTTCTCTCTCTCTCTCTCTCCCCCTCCCTCCCTCCCTCCCTCCCTCCACCAGGAATTGGGTCTATGTCTCCTCAGGAGTACAGCAATTTTTTGAAACTGCTGCTGTTGCTAAAGACTTGGGGGGGGAATTGGAACTTTATTATATATGTTGATTGCAGAGAGAATCCTGTATGTGCAAAAAAGGAAATTAGGTATAAGTAAAAAAGTTGAGGTTGTAATTCTGTACTTCACTAACTTGGAAGTTCCTAATTTTTATTTCTTTCTCCTTTCTTGTCCTCTCCCCATTTTCCTATTACTTTTACTTCTGTTTGTATTTTATATAAGATAAAGTTAATAAAAATTGATTTAAAAAATATGGAAACGTCTGCTGTTGCTGCTGTGTTTTATGAGGGTGTTCATCTATTCCTGGCCATATCAAACACAGCCATGCCAATTTCTCCACTCCCCGTATAATCAAATCAGAGTTTACATTCATGTTTCTTATTTTTCCTGTTTTCATTATTCACGTCAGCCCCACCTCCTATGATCAAATCTATCCTGGGATCCCCACAGAATGAGATCTAATCCAGTTTTATCCTCTCTTCAGGACGAGAACAGACTGTCAGCCTGAGGCATCCTGGACCAAAAAGCGCTTTGAGGGAGAGAGGGAATGAGACATTCTCCACAGAGAACACTCCAAATTCTCTGTTCAGCAGCCAGAAAGGAGACACTCCACAGGACACACCCTGGTCTTGTACACTCAAGACAACCCAAGAGTCTCTTTCTCAACAGGTGGCCCGGAGGCTTGGCTAGGACCATGCGTACAGCCAATTCAAGGGATTAAGGGCAGCCCAGACAACATCGCAAAAGAATGTTTCTCAACAGATTCTAAAAATGCATGAGCAAAACAATGAGAAAATCATCTCTCTTGGGGTTGGCTCCATCTGTTTGTTCTTTGTGATCAGGGGCGCTTCAAAATGCGCAGGGTCAGTGAAGAAAAATCTACACAAACTTCTCCCAAACGCCTGACATTCGAGGGTTTGTTTTAGCTGGGATGCACACTAGCACAGAACCAAAATAATACCTGAGCTCCTAACAGAGACACTTTTTGATTGCTTGGTAAAAGCAAGAGAGGGCATTTTGTGACTAAGGAGGCAAAGCACAATTAGTATATGTTTTCCCTTTGCTTGCCCTGTGGCTCTTTCATTCAGAAGGCCTGGAGAAACTTCTGCTCCAATGTTGTCTTTGTGCCTCCATACAGTCTATAAGGAAAGTGGCTTCCTCTCCTCACTTCCAAATAACCGTTCCCATCACTTCCCACTCCGCCTGCTGCCACCCTAGTTCTGATTACCAGGTTGCTGATGGAGAGCCAGAGCTGCAGCATACTGGACGTAAGGCAGCTCCACCAGTCAAAGGGGCACATCCAGCAGTGAGGAATCCAGGCAATGGGCCCCAGGGCAGCCCAGCTCTTCTAATGATTGACCGCCTCTTCCTTAAGCCTCAGAAAGGATGAAAAATACGTATTCTTCACCTTTTCTAGTTGTGGGGATACAGTTAGCCCTTGACTTACAACCTTTCACTTACTGACCATCTGAAGTTACATGGCACTGAAAAAGTGACTTATGGCCATTTTTCACACTTACAACCATTACAGCATCCCCCGTGGTCAGGGGCTCGGCAACTGGTATGTATTTATGACAATTGCACGTTCTCACAGTCATGTGATCACCATTTGGAGCTTTCCCAGCCGCCTTTCAACAAGCAAAGTCAAGGGGGGGGGAAGTCAGATTCGCGTAATGACTGCATGATTCACTTAACAACTGCAGTGATTCGCTTAACGGAAAAGGTCACAAAATGGGGCAAAACTCACTTAACAACTCTTGCTTAGTAATGAAACTTTTTGGGCTCAGTTGTGATTTTAAGTCGGTCATAAGTGTGTAAAATGAGAAGCACCCTCTCCTGCCTGTGTAAGGCTCCTTTTGCTCTCAAAGAAACGGTGGGATCAGCAGCTCTAAAAAAGGCAGTCCTGCCCTCGACTGCACTGGCATATTATTTGTCTTTGAGCAGCCATCAATCATGTTGGCCAACTTAAAGCAGACTTGGCTAGTTGGAAGCAAAGAGAGAAGCCCGAAGACTTAAATTGGAGAGCACAACTCTTCTGTAGTCTAAAGCAGGGGTCGCCAACCTTTCGGACCCCAGGGACCACTAAATTCATAATTTTAAATCCCACGGACCACTAATAAGAATTTTTTAAAAAGATAAATAGTATTTAGTGCAATATAATAAATGCAAATAATTTTTCTGCAGACCACCAAAATTTTCTCGCGGACCACCAGTGGTCCACGGACCACCGGTTGGTGACCGCTGGTCTAAAATAGGTGTGTGCACATAAGCAGGTGACATGAGAGAACAACTGACAGGATAGTTAAACATTTTGATGACCTATGAAAGGTAATATTCTAAGGGATATATATCAAAAGCTCCTCCAGCAAGAGGCCATTTATAGTCAGAAAAATGATTCAGGAGCCCCCTTGGTTATCATACTCGGCCTACATGGTTCATTGCATTGCTGTCCTGAAAATGCTACACTTTGGGGAAAGGACAAGGCGTCTCTGGAGGATTCTGCTTAGCTACCATCCCTGAGGTCACACTCTCCATCACCATCTCTAAGAGTCCAAAGAAGCCCAAAGCGAGGAGTCTGTTTAATGGCGTAGGCTCACCCTGTGTTTTGCAGTCCTGCATAGTTAGGCTTCAAATAGCACCTAGAGGAGAACCCTTTGAGTTTCTAGAGGAAATGACAGCAGGCCTTTGGGGTTCTGAGGGAAGGAGCACAGGCTACAGGTGGGTATCTGGTCTTCCTCACAGGTTTTCAACACCATAAAGCCTACTGGAATCACTGGTCATAATTTAATGCAGAAACACTGAGTTGGAAATGTTTCATTTTTAGAGCCCAGAAAGAGGAGGATGGCAGGCAAGGAGATGCTGCCCTTGAACTTCCTTTCTTCAGTAAGGGCTCTGCAGCTGCGCAGATGGCATCTCTTCCATGAGCCACAATCGTAGCTGTTGGCCAACTGGATGCAGAAAATTGGTTTGTCATCCACCTTGGCCCTCAGCTGGCAGAGACCTTTGTTTTTGAGAACTGCATCCCTGAGCTAAGGGGATCTTGTAGGAGGGAGAAGTGCCAAGAAAGAGAGAGAAGGGCTTCAGGGATCTTGTAATTCCAACTGGAGAGTATCAGGTTTGAGAAAGGCATAAACTCTACCTGTGATTTTGCCCCCCTCCCCCACCCGTCAGCACTCACCTGGCTGTGACGTGATCAGCCTTGGGCAGGATAGCCCCCTCCAGCAGCAAGGAGCTTCCCCCACACCAGGCTTCTTGCAGGCAGCACCGTGTCCGCACCCAGCCCCTGTCATCCATTCTGTGGCTGCCATATATTGGCTGGATCTCTTGAGCACTTAAGTTGTACCACGGCTCTGTCCTTGTCTCCTGAGCAAAGAAAAGAGCCACTGCAGGCTGAGTTGGGACAGCTTGACTTCCAAAGCACCTTGCCCACAGTAACCCACCCAAAGGCCATTTGCAATGGGAGCCCCCAAACATTTTAGTAACCTTTGAAGATGTGACTTTCAGTACACGTGCCCTCTTTCCCTGCCCAAAAGCAGCATACCTTCAATACCAGACACACCCTTTCTTTCCAAAAGTAATGAAAATATAGAGAGGCTCCCTCCAGATCATCAAGCACTTTGACACCCATCATTCTCAAAGGGGGCAAAATGGCTATTCCAAAGGCTGTCTCATTTTCTATCCACAATTGAAATATACTGAAGTTATAAGACACAGAGGCTGAAATCCTAGAGCAACACTCATGGAGCTCAAGGAAAACGGTTGGAAAATGTCTGCAAGGGAGAGTCCTAGAAAAAGATTCAAGACCAATAACTAACCACAGAACTCCTTTGCAGAAAATCTCCTACAGTCCTCTATGATATTTGGAAGACAGCAGTGGCCTTGATCTCTGTATGAGCTCACTAATCAGCCGGGCGGTCATGAAAGGTTAGCTCTGGCCCTGAGAGGGTTAAGTCACAAGGAGAAGGATTGGCAGAACTACCTTCTGCCCGCTCATTCCCAGCTCCATTCCTCCTACCCAAAGTGTCCCTTTTCCATGTGCTCCTACCTGTCCATAACTGAAGTGTCGATTACCCACACCCAGACTGAAGCTGGTGCAAAAGGGGAGGGAGACAATGCGGTGAATAGATAGTAGCTGCGATAGGAGGGCCCAGAATCTACAAGGAGGAAAGAGGGTGTCACGGAAACAGTCTTTGCATCACCTCACAAGCCCAGAGTCCACCACATCAAGAACCTGAGGTCGCAAAGAGAGAGAAATCACTATCTCCATGGACCTTTCTCCTGTTAGGCCTGCCAGCCCAGAGCCCCAAAGAGGTGATCTCCTCACTGGGGGTTCCTGAAGGCCATCCCTAGAAGAAAGTCCTTCCCCACATAGGCCTTACTTATCCTCATTGTTCAGGAAGTCTCTTGGGCCCAGGTGCTCATATACCCAGCCAGGTGCAAAGAGGGCCACCGAAAGACCCTGCTCCCGAATCATCTGCAGTGACTGAAGAGACACAAAGAATAAAAGAATCACAATTTTTCTACTGTGGTGATTTAGAGCATGGCTGGTTCACGGCTTCTAGGGAAACAGCTTCCTTTCCCAAGGACAAATATCAGGGTCCTATCAGGGTCATTTGTGTCAAACATGGTAGGCTTTGGTTCTTGGTGGTTCCCAGAGAGAATCAGAATAAATGTTGCCAAGTGATCTATTGTGCCTGGCATAGCCAATGCCTGCAAGGCAGCCTCCCATTGTTCAGGGTGCCCGCCAGCCTACCTTCTTGGTATCAAAGCCGCTGCTCACAACATCGCCTCGTCCAAATACATCAACCCCCACATAGACATCAGTCTGCCGACTACTGGCCACCTCTCTAGTCCGCAGCAGATGTAACTCTTTCCAGTTGTAATTGGTGAAGAAGCCATCACAAGCATCAAAATAAACTCTGCAAATGCACAAGCAAAGGAGGCAAATTAGAGCCAGCCTTGCCAACCAAGGCATAGACCCTATTTAGGAGTCTCCAGGAAAACTCCCCATGCCTCATCATTTAATATGCCCAGAAAGCTCCAGCTCAATTTTCTCCATCTTGACACCTTCCATATTTGTCTACCAATCCAGCTTGAATAGCCACTTCTATGATTTCCAATCCAAGCCAATCTGGACAGCACCAGACTAGGAATATATTTTCCACCTTCATGATTTTTTGTAGCCCAAGCCTGCTAATTTCTCTACTGAAGCAATTATGGCCAAGGCCAAACTCCCCCCACCACCACTAGCTAATTCCATGGTGCTTTGTTCATACCCAAATGGATATGACTGCCCCCCCCCCCAGGATTTGGGAGGGCAGACCATCATGCATTAATCCCCAATGGTTAGAACAAGTCCCCTATGACTTTCACCAGTTTTTTTATTCCTTGCTAAGCACAGGGCTTAATTTAGGGCTTAAACATTTAGGGCTTGCATTGACACTCATATTTTGGCCTTCTTTCAAATAACAAAATTAATCTCCTGCTCCATTTTCAAAACAACCTTTCCAACTAATTTGGTTAGAAGATAGATATTTGCCCAAAGCAGTTTCATGTTAGCAATCCACTTGCTGAGTCTTGTAAGTGCCACCACATTCCATGTGATGCAATTATTGACTTTATGACTATGCCACCACAATTGTGTGACTAGTATTTCAAGAAGATGCTATATGAGGGTGGAAGTTCAGTAGGGTTGCACAAAGTACTTTTAGCTTGAGTGCCCTGCTTGCCTTCCTCTTCTTGGCTTTTTGGAGAGAAAGAGAGAGAGAGAGAGAGAATTCTGAAAGGAAGTTAATGCACTAAACTGACTTGTTTAGTTCATTGAGCTCATTCTGCCACTTGAGCTCTCCATTCTTCAGGACACTGTCATACCACAACACTTGTCCTCCAGGTATCAGTCTGTGCACCTCAGCTGTCAGATGCTGCAAGAAATGGGGCATCTTCTGAGCTGCAGAAGCCTGCCAGGAAAGTTAAACACAGTCATTCTGCTTTGCAAACCATCAATCAATCATATCTTACAGTTTTCAAACTGTGGATTGCAACAGAATGCCATACCTCCCTACATAAAACTATATCCATCATCTGTAGGAGTTTTCCTTAAACTTTTAAAGTCCATGGAATATCAGACAATCTATACAATTTTAATGAGGAACATTTATGACGGTTTCTAAAAAGAAAAGAAAAGGGAGTATTGAAGTAAAAAGCATGGTTTATGACCTTGCGTCCAACAATATTATTTCATCAATACATGGCAAGAGATTTATTCAAGTCTTAAAAATGACAGAACATTCAGTCTACTTTAATATTTCTTTTTAATTACAGCGAGTGCTGAAAATCAGTTTTTACTTTACTTAAGTGACTTTTCACATAAAATATCTTAGGGAGGATGGAACTACCCTCCAAAAGTCTTCTAGTAATGAATATTCAGGTTTCAGTGTGACTGAAAGATATCTGCCCCCATCTCCTCTTTATTTGCAGTAGGGAAGGGATATGGCTAAGGAAATGGAATGGATCCTAAATTTATTTATGTATTTATAAATAAATAAATTTATTTAAATATACAGTGTGTGTGTGTGTGTGTGTGTGTGTGTGTGTGTGTGTGTGTGTGTGTGTGTGTGTGTGTGTGTGAATCTTGGAAACAAGTTACACAGAATACATGAATATGCAAAATGCACCTTCCATTCACCATGGAGGTTGTTTTCACCCAAACCATCTCCATTAAAGGAAAAGATTTGAAGGAAACAATTCTCACGAATGAAAGCGAAAAGAATTCTGCTGGCTTGCGAAAGAAGGTGACTGTGGTCAGCAGACTTTTTTTTAAAAAAAGAGAATTAATGAAAATTGAATGAAATAAATGTCAACCTATGCCTGAAAAAAAGACAAGTAGTACCCCTAAAGCAAGCTGGAGAGGTGTCCACATTACTTCATGGGTGGCGGAAAAATAAATACCTCAGATTTAAAGAAGCACCTCTAGAGATTTGATCTAAATGAGGAATGCATAGCTCCTCACAATTACGACCCACAGGATTTGTTTGTTTGGTACCTCTAACACACTTTTAAAATTTGCTACCAAAATGTCATTTTAAATTACACAGGATGAGAAAATTTTTGAATTTATGGGGTGTATAAGATGCACCAAGATTTCGAAGAGGTAAGTAAGAAAAAAAAAAGTTTTTGCCCTCCCCCAGCCCCCAGGAGCACTCTGCAGACCTCCCAAACCCTCTGTGCACCCCATTTTTGCAAAAAATGGGCTGTTTTTTGCCCGTTTTTCACAAAAACGGGAGCGTTTTTGTCCTCCCCCAGCCCCCAGGAGCACTCTGCAGACCTCCCAAACCCTCTGCGCACCCGTTTTTGCGCGGGGCGGGGCTTCGGGAGGCCAAAAATGGCTGTATTCAGTGTATAAGATGCACCAACATTTCCACCCTCTTTTAGGGGGGAAAAAGTGCGTCTTATACTCCGAAAAATACGGTATATTGACATTTAATTAAATCTCAACATAATCAAACCAAGTTTTGGACTTGGCCCCTACACCTTCTTTGTCCTGACCATCCCTGCTTTTGGGGAAAAGATTATCAATGGCCAAATATACTCCTTGCCCCCTTCTAAATATGGATCCTCTGATTTAAGTTCAGAAACTTCCCTTGTGATTTTATCTAAACTTTACCTCAGCATTTGTTTTTCACTTAAGAAAATAGTGAAAAAGCATCTTGCCTCCTGATACATTGTTCCCTTTCTGGGGAATCCATTGGGAGGGGGCCATCAAAAAATTCAAAATGGCGATCACTCCCATGTGATTGATGTTTGCTCACTTCAATCACTTAGTCATAGCTGCCATCTTAACTACCCTCTGCAAACAAGCCTGACTTCTTTAGTCTGACGCATGGACATCCACACAACAAACTTCATTCCACAGACACTCATGTCCACCCACATGACTTCCAGTCTGGAAGAATCTCATTTCACTTCTTTACATCTTTCTTCTTGATTGTCATTTTCTTGAACCCAAGACCATCTGCCTTGCTGTCCTCAGTACTGCTCCACTTATGAGCCTCAGCTTTGGTTTCTATTGGGATGTCTTCCCTCTGGAACACCTAATTTCCCCCCTCCCCAAGATACAGTGACCCCCAACCTTCAATTAGGCCTCAAAGACTGGCTTCTCCCCAGACAACCCACTGGGTCAAGACAGTGGATGAGCCCATCTGAAATGGTTTTGAGCTGAATGATTGTGAACTGGCCTCAACTGCATCAGGTCTTTTTGTTTTTTCTTATTTTTTTTACAGAATGTGGTATTGGCTGTAATCCTATGCTATCCCCCAGAGTTACAATTTGTGGGTTGGGCGGCCATTTAAATTGATTTAATAATAAATAAATAAGAAAGCATGCCATAGCTAGTTCTAAAACGCATAAAGAGCAAGTTAAACAAACATCCTGCTTGAGCAGCTGAAAAAGAGTTGCTTCACAGGAATTAGGGCAAGAAGAATCTGGAGGCGGACTTTTTCACTGGAAGTCCCAATCCTTTGCAACACACTGTCTCCCAAACTCCAGATGGCCCGTATACCTTTAGTCTTTGGAAACTCAATTTTCCTAGGAACATATGAGGCATCAGTTCCCGGTTGGGGATGCTGATTCGTAATAAAGTTTTATATCTTTCTCTTAACAATGGGTGCTTTATGTTATTTCTAATTTGATGTGAGTCAGAGTTTCTTAAAATGGGCAGAATACGAATAATGTAAAATATATAAACATGGAAGTCCATATAAAGCAATCAAAACTGTAAAAAGCTTTAACCAGTCGCAAAATGAAACGCCCACCGCCCTCAAACTCTTTTGATCGTTGTTACTTTTAGTTTTTGTACAAGCTGGAGGATGAATTGGTTGCTCCAGGGGTGAAATGCTCCCGGTTCGCTCTTACCTGTCGGTCGCCGTAGAGCCGGTCGCCAAGGTAGCGCGAGGCGCCGTCCACCCGCCCAGACACCACCCGCCATTTGGGTTCTTTTACCCTCTGCGCATGAGCAAAGCGTTCTGTGCATTCGCAGAGGGTAAAAGAACTCAAATGGTGGTGTCCGGGCGGGTGGGCGGCGCCTCGCACTACCTTGGCGACCGGCTCTACGGCGACCGACAGGTAAGAGCGAACCAGGAGCATTTCACTCCTGGGTTGCTCCCCTTTATCTCTTGCAGACACCAGGATCTTTAAAGAATCAAGGCTGGAACTGACAAGAGAGAATCTATCTACTCTATATAGAATGTACGCATGGTTGTTTAATATACACGTTATGCCTATAGGAATGCAGATCCTGCAAGTTTCAGGAACAGCTGTGAGGCTCCATCCTGGCTTAGGCCTAGCATAGATCCAGGTGTACAGGGAGAGGACAAGCAGGAAGCAACTGTGACTTACACTCAAAGCGTTTTCAATGTTGATCAACCAGCCATCAAAATGATAAAACTCTGCGATTGCAGCCAGCTGCTTAGCCACCGCAAGATATGCTTCCTCCTCGCCTGCCAGAAATGATTCGCACGTCTTCTCCCCCTCCATCCACTCTGTGATGAACGTTCCTGCAAGCAAGAGAGGCAACACAGGAGACACTGACTTTCTTAGCTTCTGTCTGCTTCAAAATTTCTCTGACCAGGCCAGTAGGAAGTCAGCACTGATCCTAAAGAAGGAATATCAACCAAAGAGAGGTTAAAGAAGAAAATAAGAGAGCCCTGCTGCATAGAGGTGACCAGATCCAGTCTTTTGCTTGCCACCAGTGGCCAACTAAATTCTTCTGGAAAATCCACGGAACATAAAAGTGACACTAAGCTAGATGTCGGAAAAGTCAGAAATAGTCTCTGCCATTAAGCAAAGCCAAAAAAGAGGGTTGCTATCAGAAGCATTAAGGAGCCATACCACAATTCCTGGTTTTGCAAACTATTCCCTATGGGGAGTAATCCAATTTGCTTTTATTATTTTTTAAATTGCATAAATACCGTATTTTTTGCTCCATAAGACACACCGGACCATAAGATGCACCTAGGTTTAGAGGAGGACAACAAGACAAAAAAATATCAGGCGGAGCCTGAGAGGACCACAGAGAGGTGTCCTCTCATGTGCCAGCTCAGCCTATTGACTCCTGCACTGCGGAAAAGAGACAGAAGAGGCGGGCAATGACAAAGACAGAAGAGGCGGGGTTCAGCACTGTATAAGGACCCTGCTGCCGTGGCCTGGCTGCTATTCACCAAAGGACCAGCACAGTCCACCTTTGGGGGGAGGGGGAAGTGCATCTTATGGAGTGAAAAATATGGTAATCATTATAGATACAAAATGGGAGCTTTTTCCCTGGGAGTTGAAGGTGGATTATCTAGTTATCTCATCTTATCCTAATAATTCTCAGATTGGGTTGAGAGAGTAACAGGTCTTAGACACTCAGTGAGTTTCTGTGGCTGAAGATGAGCTTGAATTCAGGACTATCCAGACCTAACCCAGGACTTTGACCAGGGCCAATGACAATTCCTATGTTTTGCAAGAACTTCTAGAAAGAGGAAAGAGTAATAGGGATACACCCATCCAGCAACAGCCAACAGCACAATGCCAAGAACACAACTAATGGGCAGGAAAGTGATTCCATTGCTCCAGAAATGGAGCCCTCCATCTCAGAAGGAAGGAGGACAGGGAAGGATTACAGAACATGAGCGTTTCCATCTTTACTGCATGCACTAAATATGTCACTTTTCAGAGAAGGGCTCTGCTCCGGCCATTCACCATCTCCTTAAACCTACCTAGCATGAGGACGCCGTTGCGGTGAGCAGCGTTGGTCCACACCACTGGGGGGATGGTGACCAAGTGATGACTGAAGTAAACAAAAATGTCAATGTAGCACCAGTGGTAAAACACGTAGGGGTCACGCACCTTCACGCCCTGGATGAACCTGCAGAGGGGGGGCAAAGAGAAAAAATTAGCAAAGGTCGAAAGGGGTGCAATACGTTCACTTTGCACCCCACAGGCCAAAGTTACCTGAGTACTTTATCAGTCTATTCAGGCTACTCAAACCAGCCAAAGCTGTTTATCATTTATTTGACTCCACCTGAAGCAAGGGGCCCCTAGCTGCCATGCTCCCTTAGGAGGTTTTACATTAACAACTGGATTTCCCCTGATAATTGCAGAAGCCAAATTCAATTCCCTGTTCCATTTTAGTGCAAGCATTCCAAAGCCAATTTCAAGGAGTACAGGAAGCCAATAAAACAGGAGATTGTTTTGAATGACACATAATACAGCTAATGAAACTGCTTGGGGACCAAATCCCTTGAGTGGAGCACAGATGCCAGAAAGCAGACTGGAGGGAAGAGGGGAAAGGGCAAAACCCTTGGATCATTTTAGCACCTCGCTGGACTTTTCGCCATAGATCACTCCAGACTAGAGAACCCCCACCAACACCTCTACAAAGTTACAGGCCTGTGGAGGCAGTTTTTACATATTTTTTTTAAAAAAATACAAAACCTACTATTTTCCCCAGCCAGCCCCATAATTGCCTTGCAGAGGTGTGGACTTCAGCACCCGGAATTCCCAGGCCAATGTAACATTGCTGAACATTCTTGGAATTAAAATCAAGGATGTGCGTAAGGAGGTGTCAGGTTGGGGAAGATTAACTGACATCACCACTGATGTCACACATAGTTTGGCTTTTAAAATGTCATCTGGGAAGCTTTTTTTCAAACACTCCTCCTGCACATTCCGTTTTCAATATGAAGGTAATAATATTCTGCTGGACCACTGTCTCAATTATAAGACTATAATGTTATAAGATTATATGAAAAGCTTTGATGAGTCTTGGTTTGAATGCTGCATCTGGCCACTCCAACTAACCAGGAATCCCTGGCAGGTGAGCAAATGAAATCCTATCCAGGATAGCCAGGAGGTATGGAATGGTCCCAGCAACTTTAGCAGAGAATCAGTTACAAAGCCTGCTTCATTCTCCACCTGTCTTCAAGATAGCCTCCCTTCATGTCATGGCAGACCAGTGTGCGGGGCCGGTGGCTCTCAAGAGGGGGCTGGCGTTTAGCCAACGGTTCAGTAGACACATTGAAAGCATCATCCTTGGTGGGTTTCCAAGCAAGCAGCTCTTCCAATCCAGAGAGGTAGAAGCTGATTGGTTCAGTGGTGTGCCTGTCGTATTGCCTGGCTGGAAAGAGAAGTTCAGAGGTTACGGTTTCAAGTAGAGAAGTATTCTGGTTCCCTGGGAGTGAAAATGCAAGCCACCCAACAGCAAATCATACCAGGGAGTGGATCAGGAGCAAAATTGACCACTCTATGGCGAACGGAAGATCTCTGGCTTTCCATATCCCGCTGCAAACTGAAAAAAAGAAAAAAGAATCAAAAGGAGCATAGAAATATAGAACTGGATATAACCTCAGAGGTCATCTATTCCAGCTCCCTGCTTTAGACAGACACCTATCCATCCATCTGTTTGAAGACTTCATTAGAAGAACGTCATACCACTGGCAGCCTGTTCCATTGGCTGACACTCTTAACAACAGGAAATTCTTAATACCTAATCTGAATCTACTTCCATGAAGCTTCAACACACTGATTCTGGTCCTGACCTCTAGGCCAACAGCAAACAAACCATCTTCCTCCTTTCCATGACAATTTTTAATTATCTGAAGGCATGTCATGATGCTCTTTGTCTTACCTTCTGTGAACTAACTTCCTTCAAGCAGGCTTCACAGGACTTTGTTTCCAGTTTCCTCACTAATTTGGCAATACTCCTCTAAACTTAATCCAATTCCTCTAAGCCTTTTTTTGGATTGTGGTACCCAAAACTAGACACAATATTTCAAATGGGGCAATATTTCAAATGACTAAGACAGAGAAGAGATTACTTCTTGAGAATTGGATGTTTTGTTCCCATTAATACATCCCAAAAGAGCAATTTGCCTTGCTAAAAGTTCCCATCCTCACCCCACAAATATCCTTCATACTGTGGGAAGACATCTTTATTACACAGATAGCCATATTTATTTATTTCTCTACATTCAACAGATTGCATCCAGACACATTCAATAATATGTGTCTGGATACAAACAAAATTAGTACAGAATCATTAAACAGAAAAACATGCACAAAACCCCTTACTAGTTAAAAAAACCTATTTCTTTCAATACAGCGATATAGAGTGGGCCGGTATGAACAAACAAATAAATATTTAACTGTCACTAACAAGACACCAAAATAGGCAACTTTCTTGGTGGATAATTTGATGAACATAGTATTTCCAGTAAAATGCTATTAAAAAGTCTGAGTGTCTGCCCAGTGAAGGATTTATCTGAAGGATTATCTGAACAATTTAAATGCATAGGAACACATTTTCTGCAGAGATTGCTCTAGATTTAGATTCTGAAGACTGCAATAGAAATTGGCCTAGAAGAGAGACCAATTATAAACTGAGTTCAGTTCTATAGCAATGTGACACTGATGTGGGCAAAAATTTTGCCAATGAATTCAGGGCCTCCAAATTTGCACCTCCAATCTCTAATCAGGGTCATGTTCCAGCTTGCACATAGCCGTGGCACAATCATTCTTGTCCATAGGAGTGAAGAAAAACATCACAGACCTGTCCACAAGGTCAGCAGGATTCAAGTTCAACCTGAAGACTTATGCCACTTTAAAAAATATCAGCAAGCTGCATTTTGATCAGATTTGCAAGGCTTGCTGTATAAACCCATCAAGCAAACTACAAAGTAGCATCAGCAAAAATAATTAGAATATTTTTGCCAAGAAAGCAACAAGGGTATGGTAGCTTTGTGGTCACCATTTCAAGATCAACTGGATGGAGACTATTTAGCTTTTTTGATGGGAAGGAGAGAAATTCTAAAGAAAAGTAATCACTCCCATGAAACGATTCCATGCCTTATCTTGGTTCATGATTCTTCCTTTCTTTATTAAACTTGTTATAACAGTTAATTAAATAAATAATAATATAAGTGAATATTAATACAAACATTAAATTATATATAAATATTAAATCATGTACTGATAAAGAATACTTGTAGCTTAATATTGAAATCGATTTTATAATTATGTTCATTTATATTTTATATAAAATGTAATGCAAAGTCCTTGGTGCTCTCTGAGCTTGGTTGTTTTCTTGCAGACATTTCAGTGCTGATGAAGTTTCCTAGTTTGGGTAATGAAACGTCGGTAAGAAAACAACCAAGCTTGGACAGCACCAAGGACTTTGCATTACATTTTATATAAAATATAAATGAACATAATTATAAAATTGATAAATTTACTAAACTTGTGTTATATTATTAAGAGGAGGTACCCAGAGATCACAGATTCTAAGACCAGTCTTCTCCCCTTTGGGCTGTGGTGCTGCCCAGGTTAACCAGGTTGGGATGTCAAAACATCAAGAAAGGCAGGGCTTCAATTGTGCAGTTCTGACACAAGGCTGAATTTATTTTGTGTTTTTTTTTAACTTTTCCCTGCAGATGCCCCTGATGCCATGATTGGTAGATATTTTGCTTTGCAGCTGGTAATGTGCTAAAGAAGGAAGGCCGCAGAATTAAACCAATCACTCTGTGGATGCCATGACAGAGTCAGGATAAGAATCAAGAGTGGGAACAGATGATTTCAGGTCAATGTTGGTTTCGGCTGACTCAAAGTACTTTAATTTTGTGGTAGGCAAGTCCTACTTCATCATCCCAGGTTTCTGCAATTCCACTGTTCCTGGAATGCAATTCCACCTGTTTCCAATGTTGGGAACGCTAAGATTATAATCTCTGCAGTTTCCTGTAAAGATGTTCTGCTGGATTTCATGTGGATTCCTCTTTCATCTGTATAAATAATGGTGATACAGGTAGTCCTTGACTTATGATCACAATTGGGACCAGAATTTCTGTTGCTAAGCAACGCAGTGAGTTGTGCCTGATTTTATTACCTTTTTTGCCGTGGTGTTAAGTGAATCACTACAGTTGTTAAATAAATTGTGTGGTTGTTAAGAGAATTCAACTTCTTCCATTGATTTTGCTTGTCAGAAGCTGGCTGGGAAGGTCACAAGTGGCGATCACATGAATCTGGGATGCAGTAACGGTTATAAATACATTTTCAAATTTTGATCATGTGACCGTGGAGATACTATGATGGTTGTTAAGTGTGAGCATTGGCCATGAGTCACTTTCTCAGTACTTCTAATGGTTGCTAAACAAATGGTTGTAAATTGAGGACTACCTGTATGGACAAATCTTGCTGACTTAAGGTTACTGGTTAAGCCACCATAGATGTGTGAGGGGGAAGCTCCATCTGATCCTCTCAGCAAAGAGGTAAGGCTGTCATTATTACAATATCAAGGTGCCCCTTAATATTGCCTCAAATTCTGAAGAGGATTCTGATGAATCCCTTTGAACCAGATTAGATGTGGCTTTTCTAGAAACCATAGGATGCTAAGAGCATTGCAAGACTTTATGGGAAATCCGTGGTTCATGCGAAGCAGGTTCAGACATATTCTCCATCCTCAGTCAGGCAAAGGTGCTTTCCTAGTAAGGCCTTCAGCCTAGCTGGGAGAATGAGGGGGCTGGATGCAGGACATCAGGAGATCCCCAAGTGAGGGGAAGCAGAGTTATGCCAAGGGACCTGCCCATTCACAGCTCCTGTCAAAGCTTGACCTGGAAATTCAGGGTTCCCAAGTGACAGGATTCTGCTTCCAGACATGGGAAATAACATAAGCCAAGAGATGCAGAGTTGAGAGAAACTTCTAACCCATCGCTGAAGACTCTAGGAAGCACCCAGGCTTGCTTTCAGACTTCAGCTCTGCCGCAGAGAACCCATTTTTCCAGCCCAAATCTGGAAGGGCTAAAAGGGGAGTTTCCAATCAGCCAGTGAAGCTCACCAGGCAAGCCGCTTACTTGGGGGGGGAGGGAATGCCACGAGGGGAGCGGGCCACTAAAGGCCACTAAAGGCCACTAAAAATCCTCCCGGTCCAAGGATCGCTTGAGCAGCACCACGTTACCATTTCCCACTACTGTGGCAGAACCTTGAGGAAGAAGCCGGCATAGCCTTTGAGCGTGTGCAGAAGGCTCCTCTGTCTCTCTCCAGCGAAGAGCGTAACCATCACCCGGGCGACACGCTTCAAGCTGCCCCGTTACAAACCCCCATCGCACTCCCGCCCGGCTCTCATTCCTTCCTTACCTTAGCCCAGGCTTGAAGCGCCCCTTGGCGGAAGCCTGGTCCTCTTCCAGCCCGCGGCCGCTCTCTTCCTGGGCGCGCTTGGTCCCTCTCTGCCTCCCGTCCAGCTCACGGCCCTCCATTGCTGCCTCTCTCACGCGGCTTCCTCCTCCTCTTCCTCCTCCCGGTCACATGGAGCCACCTCCGATCCCCAGCCAATCCTCACAGCTGCTCGACGTCTCCGGGCAGTCCGTTTAAGCAGAGCGAGCGGGCAAAATACGCGGTCGCTGTAATCCGGAGCAAGCGCGCTTTTATAGTCGGCTACGATCGACCCTTTTTCCTGGAAACAGGAAGACGCCGGCCACTCTCGGAGGAAAGGAAACCACGCCTTCCCATTAAAAATCCCTCCGGAATTAACTATGAAGAGTGGCAATTAGGGCAAAGGAGGACGCACTCTGCCTATTCTCAGAGGCTCTCCCGCTTATCGGTCTTGTGAAGTAGAACATAGAATAATAGAGTTGCAAGGGACCTTGGAGGTCTTCTAGTGACTAGTCCAACCGCCCCCCCCCCCCCTGGCCACTTCTCCATCCCCCACCGTCACCCTTACCTTCTCAGGCCAGGCAAGGAGTGCCAGAAAATAGAATAAAAGATTTGCAAGGGCCCTTGGAGGTCTTCTATTTTCTAGTCCAACCCCCCCCCCCCCCTGCTCGAGCAGGAGAGCCTATACCATTTCAGATAAATGGTTGGCCAGTCTCTTTTTGAAAGCCTCCAGTGATGGAGCATCCACAACTTCCGAAGGCAAGCTGTTTCAAGTAATTTCAGGGGTTGAGTCCCTGCTGCCCAAAACTTGGGAGGGTGGGGTGTCACACGGGGAATTCTCCTGAGCTGATGGCTGGATGTACTTTTTTCCTTAATTCTGTTCAAAGGATCATCCTTCGGAAGCTTTCTACAATGAAGTCCGGGATATTCATCTCTGGGACAAGCAGGCAGGTGAGCCTGTCATAGCATCGCTCAGAGCCGCAGGGTCAATAGCCATTTGCGTATAGTTCAAGGAATGTAGTTGTTGTACAGCACTTAAGCTATACTGTACATATTAGATGCAAGCATTTAATAAAGTCCATAAACATTTAATAAATGAACTAGTGCATTGAAGTAACAAGGACCTCCGTACTTATATATAATAGTAACTGCCCGATTTGCGTGCCTTTGCACTGTTTACTTAAGAAAAGTTCAACAGCTGGCTCCACAAAAAAAAAAAAAAATACAAACACCAGACAGCCCTCTTTGTCAGAAAGATCAAGGCAAGAATATTGGATTCCGGGATCTGCTCTCTGTCTCCATAGAAAAGAAAAATGGTTTTGTAAGTAAGTTACTGTAGAGAAATCAAATGAAACTGGGGCAGGCACCGGAATGCAATCTTCCTGAAGCTTTGCAGGGAAGAATTTTAATACAAGAGACAGCATACTACATGCTGGATATTTTACTGATGCATAACATACCTCACATTTTCATTGTTTATTAAAATATTTTAAGTGGCTACAGATTGCTTCCACCAGAGGTGAATAACTTTTTGCTCTATTTTTCACCCTTGGGGAGGCCCTGGGATCCACCCCTTCACCTATGTTTACTACAAATTGGCAGCATTGTTTCCTACTATTAAAATGAGAAAAACAAGAAAACGTAATTCCTAAAAACACTTTTCACCCTTTAAAATTGTTCTTCCGTAAACTTGCCCTGCACATTCACGTAGGGTGGTTCCATCCATGTATTTTCCAAACCCCCCCCCCATGTGATAAGAGGCCTTTGGCCAGAGGTGAAATTCAAAAATTTTCCCTACTGGTTCTGTGGGCGTGGCTTGGTGGGCATGGCAGGGGAAGGATACTGCAAAATCCCCATTCCCTCCCCACTCTGGGGCCAGCCAGAGGTGGTATTTGCCGGTTCTCCGAACTACTCAAAATTTCCGCTACCGGTTCTCCAGAACCTGTCAGAACCTGCTGAATTTCACCCTTGCCTTTGGCCACCAAGAGGATAATTCCCACCTTATTTAGAGGGTATTCCATTAAAACCCACTTGGGTACAGGAAAATGTGTAAGACTGGGGTAGAGACCACAAAATGGGATTGTAAAAATGTTCTAATCTGAAGTCTTAAATGGATACAAAATACTTTCATATGCAGCACTAATCTTACCTTACTTTTAATTAATCTTACATTGCTTCCAACCATATGTTCTTTTTTGTTTTATTTTTCTTTACTCGACTTTTTGACTTATGACCCTAGTTGAGCCCAAAATTACTGTCGTAAGTCATGCTGATTGTTAAGCAGATGGCCGTGCCTGATTTCATGATTCTTTTTGTGGTTACCTGAACATGGTCACTAAGTGAGCCCATTGTAACCATGGGCATTTTTTGCTAGAAACTGGAAGTAAATGTGGTTTCCGGGGGAAAATGTCATAAATCATGTATATGTGACTGCAGGGTGCTGCAAACTGCCATAAATGCAGGCCAATTGCCAAGTGCTCAAAATGCAATCACCTGGCCATCAGAACTTTGAACCTGGGTTGCCAGTAGCTCTGGGGAGGTTTGTCTTAACTTCAAATGGTCGCTAAATAACCAGCCATAAGTTAAGGACTAACTGTAGTTGTGTTGTAAAAATATCTACTAAAGTGAACAATCAGGGAACTGGAGTACTGTACATAACAATCACATAAAACAGATTGAAACAATCAGAGCAAACAATCAGAAAAAGCAAATGTGAAATAACAAAGAGAAAAAGAGGCCCACTGCCCACATATTTTCCAATATGTCCAATGTGCATCTGTAGGGAAATGCTTCCTGCAATCAGCAAGTACAGTATGTGTTAGACTTATTGGGGTTACAAAATCCCAGATTTCATGGCAACATCTGAAGGGTGCTTGGTTGGAGAAGTAGAAGGACTGCTATGGCCATTGGTATGCAAAAGTAGTGTGTTGGGGTGAGAAGGACGGTTGCTCAGAAATCCTGTGACGTAGTTGTCATTCCACTACTATCTCATTCCTAACAAGGTTATTTCAGTTGGAATTTTAATAGCTTTGGGTATTGCTAATTTCATTCTCAGTTTACTCTGGGAACAATCTCTCTAATCTGCACATCATCATTGCATTGCTTCTCCTCTGTGGGTGTCTATATTCAAATCACTTCTCTCTAGATGATTTATTTGAAGCTGGGAGCTGTCATTTCACAAGCCTTCTCTCCTCTGAAGACAACTGTTATTCTGTTGATCTAGAAACTGTTATTCTACTTGGTGGACAATAGTTCTTCATGAGGCAATTTATCTCCATGGTTTCCCCTTGCAATTTCCAGCCCATTTTATTCTACAAAGGATCCCAAATTTGGATATGTGCATTACCCTTTCATCCAAACATGTTTATTCTCTTTCTGATTTAACCTTCTCCAGAGAATACCTTTGATGTTCATCTGTGGTAATATAACTGCATCTCCTGTCATAAAGCATGGTTAGATACCATTTCAAGACAGCATTACATAAGCCATATCCTCCAGAATATTGATCCCTAAGAGACCCCTGACCTTCTTCAACCCAGCACTCCAGAGAGCCACTATATAAATCCATTTAAGTAGATTTGGAAGTTCCCCAGCTTGATCTCAAGGAGAAGATTGGGGGAAAAGAAGTCCTCTTAAAAAAAAAAACCAGGAGGGGATGGGCCACCTCAGAGCACATCTGAATGAAATGTTCACAGCCCTGTTATTTACATTCCCTGTTCTTTTCAGAAGTAATTTTAGATTGTTTTCTATAATCCAGTTTAATACCGATTTATGCTAAGTAACAAAATGGGGAACAATTATTTGCTTGCTGCCTCTTCCCTAAAGGTTTTGGAAGAGCCATTCCAAGTCTCTGACAAGAACCATTTTGGATCCTAGGAGACTTTCAGTCACTCCCTCTAGGAATATTATCTGGCAGACACATAGTTTGAGCACCTAAAAAAATTATTTGCCTGGATTTTAACTAATTATCCTCAGGTTTTTGAAACTGCCTTGCCTCATCAAGAATTTTTTGGGAAGCACAAAAACTTGCAACTATTTTGTTCAGCTGTGCTAATAAAACTATTGCCTCAACATGAAGTTTTTGTCTCCTGATGATCATTACAACTGCTATTGATTCTTTTAAGTGAAAGTGTCCTCCACATACAATGTACCTATCCTATTCAGTAACTGAACTTTCCCTCTCCTTGTAGATGGATCAGGGTGCAAGAAGGCTAAATTTGTAGGGTGAACAGTTCGAGATTTTACCCTTCCTCTTCCAGAAGCCCCTCGGATGTACAAACCGTGATTCCATCTCCTCCCTTGTTATGCAATTATGTAGTTACTTCAGCTGCCGCCACCTATCTTCCAGAAAGATACCTTTATCGTATTCCCCACTAGCCCCATTGTATGTGAGAGATAGGATATTTTATTTTATTTTATTTTATTTTTTATTTTTTTATTTTTTATTTTATTTTATTTTATTATTTTATTTTATTTTATTTATTTTGTCAAGCATGTATTAGATAACAGATATAAGTATAAACATGATTATGAATACATGAAATGGATACAAATAAAAGGGAATATTAGGACAGGGACAGTAGGCACGCTGGTGCGCTTATGCACACCCCTTACAGACCTCTTAGGAATGGGGTGAGGTCGACAGTAGACAGTCTAAGGTTAAAGTTTTGGGGGTTTGGGGAAGAAACCAGAGAGTCAGGTAGTGCATTCCAGGCATTGATCACTCTGTTGTTGAAGTCATATTTTCTGCAATCAAGGATTCTCATAGCTAGTAAGAAAAAAAAAGATAAAAGGGAAATAATTTGGCAGCTTGTAGCACCGATGCTTGTAACTAGGGAAAGTATAAATCAGCCCCTCCTCATATGTCAGGAGTTAGACCAGTGCACAAGAGATCAATAAAATCAAGCTTTATTTAAAAAGGAAAACAGCAAATGGAAAATTCCTTTTTATAAACTGTCACAAGAGAACAGCAAAAGAGATT
>QLTV01003388.1:3131054-3164423 GCA_003457575.1 Thermophis baileyi | reverse complement strand
AGATAGAGCCGTTCCAAACAAGCCTCCAAAAAGAACTTCCAATGGAAAAAGTTACAGAACAATTTAAGGTTTAGAGCAAATCCCAACATGATATATCAGCTACTAATACAGAAGCAACTCAGTTCCAAAGTCAATTTGTGTAAGGCACACAAAAACCGAGTTTGCATAGAGCCAATTTGAGCCATAGATAATAAATAAGGCTTAAATACACAAACTATTAAATGATGAGTGAAACTAGAGGCAGCTGGTGTTAATGAATGTGGAGTAGAGACTCGCTTGCCTAATCATTGCAATGTGCCCCTCTAGCTCTGGCAGATCCTGTGTGCAAAAGGTCTCCTGGCAGCTTCAGAATCTAGACAGAAATGCAGTAGCTAAAATAGAGCCTTCTATGATTTAGGAACAGAGCTCCTTCATGGCTGCCAGGGCTCTTCCCAGCTGCTAGAGAAAAGAAGCTTTGTGAATAATTGCTTCTGAAGGTCATCACTGCACTGATGTAGTTCCCACCCCTCAATCTCTTCTGCAGTAGATTGCAATGAGCCTTAAAAGGTAGAGGGCCTTCTGCCCTTATTATACCTTTGTCCCCTCTCCTTTCATCTCTTTCCCCCCCCCCTCTGCTTCTATCACTTACAACAAGGTGGGAGGGAGGCGCCTTGACTGCTGCCATTATTGCACCTGCTCATTTCATGAGCCCCAAAGAGTAAGGCTTCGTTATCTCTTATTTAAGTGAATATGGGGGAGGCAGAGAGAGCTGACTGCTCTTTGTCCTTGCCCTAACTCAACCTGCTTTAGGAACAAAAATGTAGTGTACTTCCTTAGCCCATTGCAAAGCTCCATGGATTCCATGGGTTGAAGTTGGCATGCAAATTGCAGTTTTTCCCCATTAGGGCTTGTTGTGGCCTGCCAGCGACCCGTGCAGCTGGTTGCGGACTCCGACAGCGAAGAGGCTGTTGTGGGGATGCGCCGGCAGCCGGAGGCTCTCTCAGATAGAAGAAAGTGGTTGCGCAAAAGCAAAACACTTCTATGAGTGCTGCTGGGGTTCTCTGCATGTAATCGCTACAACCAAGTTAATGCTGGACTTGGAGATTAGTTCATAGAGGAGTAGAACCTTAATCGCTTCCAAATTATTTTTGCCACACCGTTTACATTTGCCTTCCGAACCTGGAAATCTACAGAAATGCCAGGCCACAATCTGGAACTGTAATTCAACACACCTGGAGGACCCAAGGCAGAGAAAGCCGGTTTGTTGACAACACATTCTACATATTCTTAGAACCATATTTTTAGTCTCAAGCAGCTCCTGCCTGCTTCTCTCATTGTAAAGTACAATGTTTTTGGTTTTTTCTTTCAGCTCAATCCAATGGAATAAAGGACTCAATAGCCCCAAACTTTGGGTTACCTTCAGATTTCAAACTTCCAATAATTTCTCAGGCCTTCTCATTTAACACAGCAATTACTCTTCCATTGCTGCAGATAAAATAAATGTATCAAGCTGTTCCACTTCTTAAAGGGTATAAAACTCTGTATTTTACATGCCCCGTTTCATTCATGACAAGATGTCCTGGGAAGGCTTGGCTGATGATTTTGGGTAATGTTCCACAGCTGTATTGTGAACTGATCTTTTGTACTTACAAATGAGTCGGTGTCAAGAGGACACACAACTACAATCTCATCTGTCCCCCAGACTATTTTGTGGCTTTGAATCAGACATGCTCTTTCAGCCGCTGTTCCCTTCATTAAAATGTGAATAATGGTGACCTACATCTCAGGTTCTTAAGTGCTTGGGAATTCTGAAGTACTGTAGAAAGGCTCTTGTCATCATTCAAGTCTAACAAGACCCAAGCACTTGGTTAACTCTTTTTCTTAATGCCATCTCTGACCAATGCTTCTTTTATTCTCCCCTTTCTGTATGTCCAGCAAGTAGAAATGAGAGGAAAATACCTCTAAATCATTAGCACCCCAACAGGATACAAACCTTTCTGCTTACAAATATGTGGATTTGGAGCCTGGGAAGCAGAATCTTCTTTCAGAAAAATAATTTCTCTTTGCTGGACTACAAGAGGGCAAAGTGTGGCAAGACATCTGGATAAAAGCCCTAAGCAATATTTGGCACTCTTGGCAAAGAAAAAGTATTTGCAACATGATAAACAGGAAGCCAGGAGCAATTTGCAGTATAGCAAGCGTCCTTCTGAGATTGCCTTGGCTGAAAGAAAAATTAGCACCCATCAAGGAAAAAAAACTTGTTTCTCTGATGCCAAGCTGAAAGAGCTGCAAAATAAACTTCACTTAGCACCTTCTTGAAATGAGAATTGGCACCACTATTACTCAATCTAGAGTTCGCACTCAAGGCACAAATGACCAGACTCTAATTATCCTACTTCAGACACATTTTGCAAAAACCTAGCTTTCTGGAAAAAGCTCTGTTTCTGGGAAAGGTGGAAGGAAAGAGAAGAAGAGGACAACTAGCAGTAAGGTGGATGGACTCAGTTTTACAATTGTGTAAGTTCACCTTTGGAAGGACCAGGTTAGAGACAAATCATCATGGGGGGAAAACTATGTATTCACTGAGGCAAAACTGAACTTATGGCACATAAGCAATCACCACTGTTATAGAAGGAACAGGGGAAGCAATAAGGACAGAAAAATGGCTCATCATCTTTATTTCTCTTGATATAATGATCAGGATGACAGACAGCGTAACCTTGATAGAGAGCACCTGAGTTATGTGGAGGTCTTCACTGTTAATTTTGAGAATAATTTCCAGGGACCATGAGTGTTACAAGAACAACATACCTTATTGCAATTTATATTAAGGCACTAGAATAGAATAACAGAGTTGGAAGGGACCTTGGAGGTTTTCTAGTTTAACCCCCAGTCAAGCAGGAAACCGTATACCACTTCAGACAAATGGTTGTCCAATCTCCTCTTCTACACATTACAAAATGTGTAATGAATTCAGCTTGGGAATCTGGCTCATGAAAATATAGTTGAAATGGAAATAACCTCTAATATCAACCAGAAACATTTTCCTCTCTTGTTTATTTTTCCGTCACCAACAACAATGTGCTGAAAAGTGTTAATAAACTTGAAAGCTTGCAACTAAAACTCTGATTGGCTCCACAAAGGTAGTGGTGTGTTTGTATTATTGTTGTTTTCCTCATGACCGCCATGGTAACAAATATGTTTTATGAAAAAGGAAATGGAACCTTAGGTTTATAGTTGCGTTTAGCTCCAGTAAGATGCTCAGACAAATGTTGAAGTGGAAAGATAGTAACAACAGATATAGTTGCAGCTGAAAGTTGTAAATTCAGTTTTAAGCATCAAAGTTGTTCTTGTTTACCTCCTTATCCCATTAGTGAAAAAAGGAAGGAATTCTTTGTTTTTAGGATCAAAGGGCTGACCCTCCAGAATTGAATTTTTACGGGGAAAGGAACAAGCAAACTAGCAAGCAACTAAAAGACTAGATTCTCAAGGGTGATTTGGATTGCCATGTGCATGAGATGATTGGTGCTATTGAGGATATATTGTTCACTGCAGCACAGAGAACAGTCTGTGGAACTCTCTTTACAAGAAATTACAGTTTCTGCAATGTAAACAATAAGCATTTGGTTTAGAACATTTAATTTCTTTTCCTTCCCTTTTCTTACGTACTTACTCTGCTTGTATGCCACACATTCCTGGAGGTTTTGGCTGGCCAACAGCATCAACATAAACTACTACCCAGAAACCTCAAGGGTGTATAAAAATAGCCCAGTCAGAAAATATAAAACCCACATCAAAGCACCTGTGAATCTCAACTTCAGTTATAAAATACCCTTTTTCTGTGCAAGAAGGAGCAGGTCTTTAACATTTTCCAGACACTGCTGATAGAAACTCTTCTAGGAGGGAGTTTTATAAAAATAGGAGGAAAGGAAAGGAAATGCTCACTTCCAACACCCCATCATATAACAATCCCACAGGGAAAAGACCTGAAGGGAGTTGTCCCTGTTTGATCAGATTAGATCGGGAGAAGGCAGTCCTTCAGATAACCCATCATACCCAGGCAGCTGCATTTTGTTCTAATTATAGCTTCCAAATGTTGTCCAGGGTCAGCCTCATGTGCAGCACCTGACTACCGAGGATCAAATAATTGGTTTCTTCTAGGACTCTCTACAGTAGCAGGGCCACTTTTTTCCTCCTCATTTTGGCCTTTACCAAAACCAAGCATCAGAGAAAGCACTTGTTGCCAAACTGATGGTGTGCTGCCTTCATAGTTATCTACAGGATTTTAATAGAGGGAAAAATAATGGCTTGGTGATCAGGCCGTGTAATGATATGTGGGAATGACTTGGGAAGTCAGGGCAAAGAGACACAGCCAAGGGAACAGTCAGATAAAAGGCAAGGGAGCCCTCAGCAGGAATGTGGGAGGGGCAAGAGGTTCATAAGAGACCCTCCCTAGTTTCTTGGGCTGTAAAGGAGATGGGGTAGTGTGGAGGTGTACTTTTAGACTTGCAAATGTAGCATTTACAACACTCATCTGGTCATGATTGGTCTACCTCATAAGGCTGACAAGCAGTTCCAACTGTTACAAATTTTGGGGCAAGCATGGTGGTACTGAGCTAGCAATTAAATTCATTTTTTGTGTTGTTTCAGGACTGGCAGTAGTTTGCATGGGGTACTGACCAAATGACATTTTAACACATTCCTGTTAGATGGAAGGAGAGAACTGACTGACTGCATCATTGTGTTCTTAGCATTTCAAAGTTAACAAGAGTAAAAAGAATTAGCCAGGCCAATTTACTGGTCCGAAGAGTACACTGGGGCCGTGCAAAGATTTCAAAAGGGGCTTCACAGAATATGTTACTACAAGTGGAGCAACCCTCACCAAAGCTTTGAGACAACTGCTCCATAAGGCTCAAAATAGCTGCTTTGAGAACTTTCCCAGGTTTTCTCTGCATGTTTCTCAGGGGCATAGATGCACAAAGAAATGGAACGTGGCTGCCTTGGTGTCCATAGGCGTAGGTTCCCCCCTTGCCAAAGACCAAGAACAAATTTGGTCTTGCAGATAAGGCCACAGATGAATCCATAACATAGCAGTAATGTGGGAGAAGGAAAGAAATGGTGGTGCCAGCACTACTCTCTCCTCCCCCTTCCTTTCTCTATTTGCCCTCAGGGGCCTCAGAGTCTGAACTCTCTCCCCGCTGGAGACCTCCATTGCTTTGGGGTTCAGAGATCTTTCTTAATACTCCTGAGATACCTGCATGCACAACTATCTCTCTTAAGCTCAGCTTCTTCTCCAGAGGAATGCTGTAAATGATTGTTTCACAATGCCTCTTTGGAGCTGGAGGACATGGAGATTTTCCACTAGTGAGAACTGCTTCTCCCACTCTCATCTTTGACAATTCCCCATCTGCAGAAACCAAGATGCCATATTATCTTCACTTCAAAAATAACCATGATTATTATAAGAGGGAGCTGGCAGTTCTGTGGGAGAAGTTTCAGATATATAGCAGTACTTGCAAAAAATATTTTAGGCAAATTCATAGCTTGCTTTCCCAGTCCACAGAAGAACCTAACTTGTACAGTTGCCATAGGATAAGACTTTTTATTCTCTCTTAAAACTATCCTACATACCGTACTGAAACACGTCAAAGAGTAGCCTACTGAGTATTGACCTGCACATACCCAGATAAGCACAAGCAAACAGGAAATGCAGCACACTGTTTCAAATTATAATTACAGTATATAGTTTAAGAGTTCTGTTCAAAAACAGTTTGCTGATAACAATTTGCTTAGAGAAATTCACACAGACTTTTAAACATATATTTTATAAAGCAGAGTTCATAGTACAAAAAAGTACAGTACAACATTTGTTGCATTTATATTTAAAGTTTTTAAATACAAAATTTCAAATGCAAAATTTTGTTTGATCCTATTAATTTATTTGCCTGAACAAGAATTTTTCTTTTAAATTGGACAGTTAAAAAGAAACAAAAGAAATAATTTTACTTTACATGTCCCTTATCTGTCTATCATTTGCACATTATATTTTTTTATTATTTTATTTTGTTTTTTGCTCCTATTTTGGGGAAACTGAAGATCTTAGTTGTTGAATCAAATCTTACACAATTAGCCTAGAAAATTAACTTTAGTCTCTTGTTGTTACCAAATTGAACATACAAAGTAGCTGAAGCAATGCTAATAGTATATCAGTATGTATGCTTCTTAACCTTAATTTTGTCTGGTGTTCCATTCTAACTCACAGATTCCCACTTCTACTAAATTTTTCCTTAGATTAGATTAGATGTCTTCCCACAATAAGACATGAGCCTCTAAACGATGAATTATTATGACTGCATTTTTGTGTACTGCAGAATTATCATATCATATTGCAACCATTTCTGGACGTGATGTAAGCTGAAATATGAAAATGCAATATGGAACAAAGTTTTTACATATATCTTGAGAGTTAGAAGGTTATGCATAAGAATATACGTATGCTCACTTGTTCACAACAAACCAGCCATCTGTGCCTTATAGTTTCTTGTAGGGAATTGACCATGGGATTTGGAGTGTTTCAGATACATGACCCTGTTTGGCTCCCTTATTAGAAAACTTCTATCTTTCCGCCCCCCTACAGATTTAACTGTTTTCCAAAAGACAGCCTAGCTCTGAGTTGGCCAGATCTCTTGAAATGCAAACAATGCTCCCAGAGGGAAGCTTATTTGTTTTTTCAATCAGTCCTAGCGGATCCTTCATTACTGGGTGGAGTAAGTTGAAAGAGCAGCATTATAAGGAGATGAAACACATTCAAATATTATGGGGAAACAAATTACCAGAGCTCCATGTATCTCCCAAGACCTTGCTTTGATCCAATGCTTATACAGACCTTCGGGGAAAACAACATCCTTTGCAGCCACTTCCAGTTCAAGCCCTTACTAATCCACCAGCGTTTTGTGCTTTACTAATAATTATCTTCCTCCTTTAAACATATACTTGAAAATAATTAGCTACTTGTTTTTGAAAATGTGTGATGTTTTTACAACAGCTTCCCCAAATCTGGTGCCTTTCATTTACATTGGACCAACAGATTGGGACTAAGGATCCTTAAGTCCAACACACCTGGTGGGTGGCAGGGGTTTAGGGAAGGCAAAAGAAAGCATTCGTGTTTTTATTGGCATGCTGTAAAATATAACTTGGAAGACTGAAGAAGCCCAAGAGATCCCTACCCCACCTGATTTTTTTTTTACTTTTAGATCATAAAGAAAAAAGGGGGACAGGGCAGCTGAGATGCTGAGTACCAGCCTCCACCATCATTTGTACCACAGGAATGCCACTGAGTCCACAAAAGCCTCACATGTATTCTTGGGAAATAAACGTTGGAGGTAGAAGTATGTAGCTGTCTAGAAAAAAGAATGATAAAGGAAAACTGAGATAAGAGAAAGTAAGATGGGAAGCTGACGTGTAGTGTGAGAACTTCCCACAACTTGTCTTCTAGTAAAAAGGTGCTGTGTGAATGATGATGATAACAATGGCAGCCATTTGGTAAATAGGCAAACACCCACCAGGCCATTCCACAATCATGATTTCAGGAGAGCAAGCAAAATGTTTGCCTACATGAAGGAGGCCATAATGACCCGCTAAAGAGTTGCTTTAATGAGAGGTGATTGGATAATAGATGTTTGATGCATTTTTGTTTCATATTTCCCACATGCTGTCAGCTAATAGAAATACAGTATACAAAACCTTTATATACCTGGTCATGGTATGGCATGCAGGTACAAACATATGGAACCTATGATTTACAATGATTTTTTTAAAACATGGGGCCATGAGAGCAATCACAACTCATGGTTTCAATCCAACCGTGTAGGCAAAAGAACCTATATAAGCAGATGACTTCAGACATTTTCTGAAGCTGCTGGTGGCCAACAAATAGCAAGCAATTGTTTCATACATTAAACAATATAATGTGTTACCTGGAGACTGTGAAACCTGGAGATTTGAGAGATTTTCATATACCGTTTATAGAACAAGGAAATAGGAGAGCATCCATCAAAAGAAACAACAAAGGCAATAGTTTTAGTGTCCATAGAATGCATGTCCACTGTAGTTGTTATGTTTATGTGTGTTGTAAAGTTGATTTCTCTCCTCTGGAAGCTGAAAAGTGACTAGGTCCAGTACAGATGGTCCTCGACTTATGACCACAATTGAGCCCAAAATTTATGTTACTAAATGAAACATTTGTTAGGTGAGTTTTACCCCATTTTACGACTTTTCTTGCCACCATTAAGTGAATCAATGACATTGTTAAGTTAGTAACATGGTTGTTAAGGGAATCTGGCTTCCCTATTGACTTTGCTTGTCAGAAGGTCGCAAAAGCTGAACAAATGACCGCAGGACATTGCAACCGTCATAAATATGAACCGGTTGCCAAGAATCTGAATTTTGATCACGTGACCATGGGGATGCTGCATCGGTCGTAAGTGTGGAAAACAGTCATAAGTCACTTTTTTCAGTGCCGTTGTAACTTTGAACGGTCACTAAATGAACTGTTGTAAGTCCAGGACTACCTGTACTGATGATCACTGGCACAAATTAAGAATGACTCAAGCCCTTCACTAAATGGTCACAAAACTGTCTTTTCCTGATAGAAAACTTGATGTCCATTAGAAGAAGTGAGGTATTTCAGCAACAATGGTGAACAAAGGACTCCGCAAACCGGAACACGGTATGTAGCCTTGAAGTGGAACTCAAACTAGTCATTTCAGCCTTTCTTTGTCCTACATCATCTCAGCCATTATAGTTCTGCTCATTAGTATCCCTCATTGTTTCCCAGGTCTTCCCCCTCTCTGTTTCTAAAAACTATCTTCCAAAATGGGTGCCCCAAAGAGCTGAGTTGTATGGTGTGTTTGGAGACTGGATGAAGGCATAACAAAAGCCGAGCCTGTTATATCTCAGGATATATTGTGCTGTTCCAATCCTTCAGCCAGGAGAAACGTCCTATAATTTGTCTCTATAACATCACACTCAGAGAGAAGATTGGGGGCTCCAGATGGGGGAATGAATAGACTTCAAAAGGATGGAGAAAGAAAAAGAATGGGTAATATTTTGGAATGGGTAACATCTGTGGAAACTGTGGCACTGTCAGAAAAAAAAATGCAAGCAGCAGAAGATGGAAAGCAGAGCTGGCTGAAAAGACTGTGCGTGTGAGAACTGCACAAAAAAAGACGGCAAAGTTGAAAGGCAGTTAAAACATTAAAAAATCCACAGGAAAAGAGAAACACTCTGACTTGTGTGTGTATGTATGTACTTGGTATAAAGCTGCTTCCACGTGGGGCTGTAGCAGTGGTGAAATCCAATTTTTTTACTACCGGTTCTGTGGGTGTGGCTTGGTGGGCGTGGTGTGGCTTGGTGGGCGTGGCTTGGTGGGCGTGGCAGGGGAAGGATACTGCAAAATCCCCATTCCCTCCCCACTCCAGGGGAAGGATACTGCAAAATCTCCATTCCCACCCCACTCTGGGGCCAGCCAGAGGTGGTATTTGCCAGTTCTCTGAACTACCAAAATTTCCGCTACTGGTTCTCCGAAGTACTCAAAATTTCCGCTATCGGTTCTCCAGAACCTGTCAGAACCTGCTGGATTTCACCCCTGGGCTGTAGTGCTTCTATGCCATCAAGCATACTCTGCAAATCAGAATGGGCAAAGGAGGGGGCAAAAGAGTGACCTTTAAGAATGTAAATACCCAGCCACCCCCCTAGCAACACCTCCCTCTTCTCAACAACTCTGAATCATTCACATTCATTGCGGTCCTGGCTCACCTGCTCCAATCCTTGGCATATGGACTTAAGAATGTGGAGTCCTTGCTGCCTTCCCAGGTATATGAGCAGCCAATCGTATTTCTCAGCCTGCGGGTTGAAAGTGGATCTGATCCATTCATGACCACCTTGAAGTCCTATGCCAGGACTCCCAAGTAAAAGGAAAAACAGGGATTTGCTTCCACTTCCCAGCCCTCCCCAGCGCCAAAAGTGGGGAAACATTCAACGCCACCATCATTATTGTCATCACTATTGTCATGATCATTGATCATTACATGGAAAGTGGGAAACTGCTGAAGATTCCTGCCTCTTCACACCATGCACAGGGTCTGCATTGACCCGGCACAGCAGGAAACGTATAATTAAATTGACCTTCTGTGCAGCAGGGGACTAACATACTCTCTTAAGAGTGCTAAACCCATTTATAGCAAACGCCTGTGTAACACCCAACAAGCACTTTAAAAAGGTGTTACACAGATACCTCTGACTGAAGCCAGGAATTCAATCTTAATTCTTCTCTGCAAACCAAGTCAAAATGACCATGGTGGGCAATGCCCAAGAACTGTATTAGAGGGAATATGCTTGCAACAGGAAGTAAGTAGTGGTTTGTGGAACCAGTGATTTAGTGTTATGCTTTTTAATGCATCCCCATTGGATTCAGATAAACAGCAGCTTCTGAATGAAAAGGTCTGTTAACAAGGCCTTCCAAAAGAAAGAAAAGGTGTAGCTTTTTCAACTAATGTTATACTGAATAATAACAAGCTTTTTATTATTAGGTGGCATTAACACACTGTCCAGCTAGGGGACAGAAGGCGGCTTAGGTGCATTGCAGAGAACTCAAAGACCTAAAAGGTTAAATGAAAAAGAAGGCCTGAAGGACAGAAGTGGGAAAAATGGGGAAAAGATGTTTAAATCATATAGAGGGGATCATCTGACTGTTCAATTTAGGGCAAAAAAACACAAACATGACAGTAGTGGTATCTCTCTCAGGGAGCACAGCTGAGTCCGCTGGAGAAGGTTTGGAAATTAATACAAATGAATGCTGGAGATTAAGGTCAATATGGACATGAATTAGAGGTAGTGCAGTTTCATAGCTGTGAGGGGGGAGATTCCACCAGGAAAGATGAAGTTCAATGATGGGCAATGGAAACACCAGAAATCAGAGAGATAATGGCTGTGTATCCTAGTACCACAGAAAGACCTCCAGGTTATGGCAGGCCTACCAGGACAACCATTAAGTTATAATCTGGGAAGATATGAGTGTTTGATCAGTGAAATTCAAGATAAAATAATAAGATTCAATCTCCAGTTTGGAATCCTCAAGATGTGCTGGATTACGTCTTTCTGAAGGCTCAATCCTAACTAGACTGAAAACTGTAGCTGGACAATACTAGCATCCTGGAAGTTCCAGTCCATCACGTTAGGAGAGCACCAGGTAAGGCTGATGTAGAAGAAAAGCCATGTTTATCAAAAGAGAGATCCTAGTTTAGAATATCTCATCAAGGTCTGAGTTCTGTGGGTGCTTCCAGTGCAATTGAGTGCCTCCCCGCAGCGAGCAGAGCTAGAAATCAGCAAAAAAGGGGACAAGCCAAAGCTGATAGGAACAAGCTGTCCATCTGCTACCGGTAGCTGATTCAAGGCTCTGAGCTGGGCTTAACCAGATATCCACTGAAGGTGACATAGGTGTCATATTCATCACTGAACACAGCATTGTCACGTTCACCCTTGAAGAGCCGTATCCAGATTTCATCCTGGTCCTGCAGCTCTATCATGAGGCTCTGGCTCTGCATGATGCTTCGGTCACTAGCCTGTGCATATAAGATGGCTGCTTCCTTTGTGTTGTGCATGATGTGAAGGTAGGTCTCCTTCTGGTTCCAGGTGTGCACATTGAGACTGAAGAAATATATGCCCGGGACGTAGCAGAAGAACTTGCCCATAAACATATTGAAGTGGCCGTAGAGGTTCACAAACTCAGTGTCAAAGACAAGTATCTGGTAATAGTCATTGCTATGCAAGGGTTTCCGCCGACCCACCGAAAAGGCAGCATAGTTGGTCTTGTAACTCTCTCCGGGTGATCCCATGTTGCCCTTTTGCCCCTTGAAGCCCATCTCACCCTTCTTGCCTGCTGCACCGGCTTTTCCCAACTTTCCTTGGAAGCCACGATCACCACGGTCCCCTTTCTCACCTGAGAAATAAAGATGTCATGACAGATCGCAGTTTCCTTCAGCTGGCTTGCCCCCCTCCCTCAGGATGTGTGGGAGCTTTACTCTGGCTAATTGAGGATTAAGGCTACTAATGTCCAATCCATCTGGAGGGTAGCAATTGGTGAAGGCATCTTTTAGGAACAATTGAAGAGAGACAACCACAAGGGTTTATGGGATCACCAAAGTAAGAGACAAGGATCTCATAAAGTGCAATGGCTTTCTGGCTTCAAACCAGAAAGCAGAAAATGCCCTTAATGTGGAAAGTGTCCAAAATGCTTTGGGCAACAAATATTGATCTGAATCCTTTTTTTTTTTCCTTGGCACTTTACAAGACTTCCTCCCTGCTATTTACATCTTATTTCTATTACTGTGGTGTAAAAAATGGCTGATTTCTTGGCTAAACATCTATTTTTATACATTAAAATACAACAGGGAGATAAATAAAAGAATCCATGCATCCCACTTGTGGCAGAAAACCCTGAACAGAAATGGCGCCAGTTGGTCCACTGCTATTCCTTGCTGGCTTACCTTGCTGGTATAAAACTATATATCATCTCCATTCTTCTGGCAGGGAAAAACCACTACATAATATGATGTCCTTCCTGGCTTAGATTTCAGAGAGATGTGGTTAAATACTTTTTCCTGCATGGATGAAAGTATCTCTGCACTGCAATGCCTTCAAACTGATGAGTATTTTTTTGTATATTAAATAGACTTACCACTGAATTTTATGCTAAATCAGTTTAAATATTAAATATGGAGCAATGGTTTTTGTTTTATCCATTAGATAAAACGTGTAACATACTCATGTAATCTGAACATGTAATCTGAAAATAAATGTTCAAAAAATGTGAAAGTTTTCATTCTCAATCTAGAATGATCAAAAGACAGGGATTGGAAGAAAAAGGGAGAACTCTACAATAAATATACAGTATACTCATAGAGTAACTCAAGTGGAGAACCTCTGGCTCATAGGCCAGATGCAGCCTGCAGAGTCTCCCCATATGATTTGGTTGGCCTCTCTCCACTGCTCCCCAGTCCTGCTAGGAGCACTTATATTTGGTTTCAACTGAATGCTTTTCCCAAATGAATCTGCAGTCAGCAGGAAAGAGTAATTGCAGTTGCCAAGGGGGTGGAATTGTGTTATGCATATATGAATGTTATAAACATTATGTGCATCCCCGTGTGAGAGAATGAGAGAGTCAGATTGGAAAACCTTCCATTAATTCAGTTTAAAGATTTTATCAAACTAACTTGCACTGCAAGGGGAAGGGCAGTACAGATTTATGTGGACAAAGGTATGGACATACACATAGTGATTAACCCAGGATTAACCCAGTCCTTAAATGAAATAGCTGACTTTCAGTCTTTCTTAGCCTAATTTCATAGGCTTGTTTTATTTTTATAACTGTGGACACCTACTATGTATATTGCTTTGAAACCCTGAAGGAGTAGCAGGATATAAATTGAAAAATAAGTAGAGGAAATACAAATACGGGTTACTGGTATACTGATAGAAGAAAAACTGTGTGTAGGATGGGATGTGAATGAAAGGTTGGTGGGGCTATGAAAATGTGTGGACAAAGGTTTCTGCCTATTGCCACTGTTGCCCAACCCAATGTTGGTTTCTGGGATTTAATTTTCTTTTGAAATCTCAGATTCAACAGTCCCGGGGCCTTTTCTGATGGTACCACCTCTCCACCCTCCAGATCAGGCCATGTCCTAACGCAACCTCTGGTGTCCTAAGTCTGACTCAAGACTAATTGTTGCTTTCCCTTGGCCTCTGTTAAGGAAGGAACTTGGATAAAATTATCATAACAGTTCCTTCCAGCCAAGGAATTTACTTAACCCATACAACTTCTCCCTAGCCTAACTCTCTAGATTCTGCAGAACCCAAAGTTTTGTCCAAAGACAGCCTCTCCACATTGTGGTTAAAACTTGGGAGGGACAGGGCTCCAAATGCCAGTTCTCCATGGCTTCTGGAAGCCTATCCCATTTCCGCTCCAAACTGGCAGCTAAATGGTTTGGGTCAGATGGGCAGGGATTTCAAAGCATGACCTGAGCTGCCGATGCCAAGTAATAAGTTGTGATTCTGTCCCTTATGAAATGATGGAACTTAGAAATGTTAGGGCATATCCTAGAGCTCTCTGAAATTTATGCACTTTGAAATCCCCTCATGAATTAAGAGATGAGGCAGCTGCAATATTGTTAGCTTATTCGCCCTCTGGCTGTGCACTATGCTCCCTCCCCATCTGCTTCCATAGGCAGAATTGATGTAATAATCTAAGACAGAGTGCAGGGGGGCCACCCTATGGATGGAACAGATTCTGAAAACCAGGTGAAAATGGATGGAGAAACCCTGGCTATCTTGCCCCCTGATGTGAAGGATTTACAAGTATAGAACTGATTTTAACATGAGGCATTTTATGTCCTCTTCTCTCCTCTGTTCCAAAGTTGATCAAACAGCTGTGTTCATTACCTCAGACTATAATGCTGCTGCTGAGTTAAATATCTTAAAGGGGATTCAGCAAATTAATGGGGATGCGGCTTATCCATGCCTACTAGTCATGATAGCTCTATTACCTCCCTGATCAGAGCGGCTTCTCAATCCTGTAAAACCAACTGGTGGAGAACAGAAGTGGCAGAATCTCATTTGTGTATGAACCAAAAGTATTGGATAGGAACAAAGTCCCAGCTCAATATGCCTTAGTTAGAATCCAATACAGCTATATTTATGTTCTCATTTTTCTGAGCCGGTGTTTTAACTTCTCATAATGCTCCAGGGCAATGTTATGCTGGGGACATTGTAGGAAATGTAAATGATGTTCCCTCAGGCTGCCCCAACCAACTCACTATACAGCCTTGGGACAAATCTATAAAACTGCCTTATACCAGGGTGAGGACAGCCTACTAACTACTTCCAGAGGGCTTGTCCACATGCCCCTCCTGTATCTCACCATTCACAGAAGGCAACTCAAATATGCTTTTCAGTCTTTCTTCTGTGTTTTTCTCTTATTCTGTCTCCAGTTGCTGTGTGTGGGGAAATAAAGGGAATACTGATGCACATGGGGGAGGCAGCCTGAAATTAGGTCTCCTGTATTGACAAACTGGAGACTCCAGTTGGTTCTGCTGGCTTCCTGTTCATAATGATTTCTTCTACCTCTCAATCCTCTTTCGGCTACATGGGACACCAGAACCCCAACTACTATAACCTCTTTTTTTAGCCACCAGTGGATTGGTTGATCTAGACCGACTAGTAATCGCTCTTAAGCCAGTGATTAGTTAAGGTTTCACTAGTGAGTGTGAAACCTTAACTAATCACTGGTTTAAGAGAGATTACTCGAAGTATTATTGAAAGTGTCTATGGAGATTCTCAGTCATCCAGGTCATGGTTGTCCCAAAGTGCTTTTTCAAGAGGTAGTCCAGTTGCCTCTTGAAAAAGCACCTTTGGGATATTATTGAAAGGACTCATTTTTTGTACTTCCATAGCTTGGATGGTAGGGAATTGCTTAAGCACTTGCTCCTAATTTCCTTTCCTCATATAATTTTTTAAAAGTAATTTATAGCTTTCACATCAATCCCCATAATCCCCTTTCTTAAACTCCAATTCTTCAACAGCATTTATCCAACAATTGCATTTTCATTGTTCAACCCTGAATGACCACTATGTGGCAACCAAGAGAGACAAAAACTCTCTTTGCTGCCATCTAGTGGTTGGATACGTCACTCAACTAGTTCACCTGTACTTTCAAGTAATTTTAAAAAATCAGTCGATAACATCACAGGAAAGAAATAGGGAGGAATGTATGGAGTAATCAGAGTGTTGTGTGTATCCATTGAAGGAGGCTTTTCATATGATGGATGATGTTGGGCAAGCTTGGCTGTCAACCAGGAAAACAGCCTATCACAGTCCTTAGGAGTTGCCCATTAAAGCTTTATGGACAGCGGCCCCATAAGGGTATGTATAGGGGCAGCAAGATTTAGCACAGCATGATTTCCTGCTGGCTCAGGGACAGTACAGCAAAACAGTTGTGTGGAGGTGGCCTTGGCATTGGAGAAAGGTTAGTCAGAGGATATGGCCAATTTTAAACCTTGGAATGACTAATAGCAGGAACAATAACTGTTTTGCCAGAATGACAAAACAAAAAAGAAAAAGACCCAGATCAGGAATCTTAGGAGGGCAAGCAGAACATCTCCAGTCCAACAGATCATGGATAAATGTGCCTGATGCTTTAATATCCATGATAACTTTCATGTTGTCCACAGAGGTATGTTTGCGGTGCATATTGCTCATGGATAAATGAATGGCCGACCTTTCCCTAAATCTCACATTTTGAATGCAAAGCAGCACAACTGGCCCAGTGCCTCTTACCTTTCAGGATGGTCATGTTGATCTGAGGCACAGGGTAATACATGGGATGTGCTGCAGGAGGATCACAGCAGCGAACACACTCCGACCTTCCTGGCTGCTTGCTTTCTCTCTGATAGCCATATTCAGTTCTGGGAGGCAGAAACAGCATAGACAGAATGGTCAAATGGCCAGAACTGGGAAAGGAGACTCGGACCCCGAGTTTTACTTCTATAAGCCCATCCTATTCCCCGACAGCACTGTTTCACAAAATATGAAAAGTTAAATGTAGTTGACAGGAATTATTGAGATCCTTGCCTGGGCAGCTTATGGGCGGCAAGCAATCATCAAATCCAATCCCAAGAAACCAGGGCCTAGCACAGTTGTCTTCCCCAATCCTGCAACCTTGAACCCAGACTTTGAAGCCAAGATATGATAATTATATGTGCAAGTAGGTCACCGCCTCCAATTTAAGCACCAGAGAGCAAAATGGCGGAGAAATGCCATATTATGGGAAAGAATACTGTGGGAGTTGAAGTGTGTATCAGTGGTGGGTTTCAAAAACTTTTTACTACCGGTTATGTGGGCGTGGCTTGGTGGGCGTGGTGTGGCTTGGTGGGCGTGTCTTTGTGGGCGTGGCAGGGGAAGGATAATGCAAAATCTCCATTCCCTCCCCACTCCAGGGGAAGGTTACTGCAAAATCCCCATTTCCTCCCGATCAGCTGGGACTCAGCAGGCAGAGAATAGATGGGGGCGGGGCCAGTCAGAGGTGGTATTTACCGGTTCTCCGAACTACTCAAAATTTCCACTACCGGTTCTCCAGAACTGGTCAGAACCTGCTGAAACCCACCTCTGGTGTGTATGGATTATAATTCAATCCAAGCTGTGGCAGGTGTCCTTTGGCAGAACCCAAGAGCTGTTGAGGAAAATTTTTAGTCTGCATTCATTCAAATATTAGAACATACATGGAATCAGTCCTTGTTGCAATGGTCGAGGTACTTGTACTTCAAAACTCTGATACCTAGTTAATCTTGGAATCTTGACTTTTTATGAAACTATAAGTGTTTAATACTAGTTTGTGATCCAGGATTTTGTGACTACAGCTTTTGAACTGTCATTTGAAAACTGGGATAGTTTTTATTACCCCAATTCAAGACAAGGCCAGCTTTCAATTGATTTGATCAGTTTACAGTGAGATTGAAAATCATATTTTATTATTTTTCCATTATAGTTACTGTGATTACAGTCCCAAGCACCTAATTTGTTATGACTGAGAAAAATAAATATGTGTATCCTGTAGACAAACTCTCCAGCTACTTCCAGAATGACATGTATGAGGATGCTATAGGATTGTCTAATAGAAACAAGGCTGCACGTTCTTTTAATTGAACAAGAGAGCCATTTTGGTGTAATGGTTAAAGTACTGGATAGAAACCAGATGGGAGATCAAGTCCTCACTTAGGCATGGAAACTGGATGGGTGACTTTGGGCCAGTTGCTCCCTCTCTCAGCCCAACCCACCAAACAGGGTTATTGTTGGGAAAATAGGAGGCGGGAACATTACGTTGGCTGTCTTGAGTTGTACAAAATAAAGGCAGAATAAAATGATAATAAAGAAAAGATTGTCACAATAGACCTTGTTGTATTTGTATTTTAATACATTTAAGCAATAATAAAAACTAGCTGGATAGATATTTAAGCATGAAAAACAAAAATAAAAAACCCCTTGCAACCTTCCCATCATTTTCCTCTTAATTTTTTCTTATAAAAGCAACAACACAATCTATTAAGAATTAGAAAAACTGAACAAGTGGACAAAAAGAAAAACAAGGGAGGATTGTAAATTAAAGCCATCAACATATTGCCTCCTTCCAATAAATCTGTGATCTATTGTAACTGCACCACATAAGTTCACCTACCTACCTTTTTTCACTAATGATATTTAGGGAAACTTAGCCCTTGCTATAGAAATACAAAAGGTTGCTAGCGTGACTATCAATCTTCCCAATTCTCTGTTCTATACATTTTGCTGCAGGGTAAAAACCAGGATGTGGCATTAGAAATCAATGGCCTGGGATAAGACATGGCCAGTGACATGAACCAATGTGTACAATGGGGTTTGCCAGGTTTTTCAGTTGTTGTGGTAAACAAGAAGTGAAGAAAGGCTCTAAAAACATCTACATTGTATGAACTAGCTGAGGAGGACAGCTGAAACATTATTTGTTTGTTAGATGAATATTCCACCTTTCTTCTAAGACCTTCTTTAATTTTCCCCCACAACAACCCTGTGAAGTAGAAAAAGAGTAAGCTGTTCCAGAGTCATCCAGTGAGATTTCTTGCTGAAGACAGACTTGAATTTGGGTCTTCCCATAGTCCAAAACCTTCACCTCTAGACTCCTTCACATTGCACGGGCTTGCAAAGCAGAGATTTGGTGAAAAAACTGATGGGTGATTTGGGAATGGGGAAAGGAGAATAGTCAGGCCATTAGCAGGGCTGGGTTCCCTCCTCATCCCAGGAGATCTTATGAAGATGTGCATTGTGATAGAATAGACACATTATAGCTATTATATTATATACTATTATATAAGCTATTATATACATTATAACAAAGATTTTCTAGCTCTCAGTTCCTGCCAAGATTCATTAAAAATGAAATAGAATGGACATTTTTATGGAGGTGGGAGTGGAAACAGATCATTGATTGGCCAGACTGAAAAGACCCAGAGCAATCTAAATCCTTGGACGTGAAGAAAAATTGCCAGCCACTGTAGAAGAGAAAGCTGCACCCAATGACTGTAGGGGACTACAAAATCTGAATTTACTCTGCAACCATGAGGGCTGGTGCTACCCATCTAATTATACATCTTTTGGAGAAAAAGTCATGCCCTTCAGCTACTTCAATTTAAAAGATGCCATACCTTTTTTCCTCATAACTTTTAGCAGATGATTGCTAGCTTGTGCTCCTTCAGGGGAACCACCTTTGGCCTAAAGCAGGAATAGGGGATCAACTTGCCAAGACACTGGGTTAAATGTTTTTTTTTTTTTCCCCCTCAAGGAACTAGATAGGACCTCCTCCCAGTTCCTGTAATTAGCGCTATAATTTGGGGGGGAGGGTTTGGCAAGATATTTTTTTGTATTTTCCCCCTTGTGATCTAGCATTCAAACTCCATTATTACAAACCATTATTCCAACGCTTTGCCTGAAACCTAAACCAGCATATGATGGTAGCCAGAAAGACAGGGGAGAGGAGGGAAGGGGTTCCAATATGAAAGATATTGAGGGCTCAGGGGCCAGTATTTTCAATTTCCTAGATACTACAGTATGATGTGTAATGATCTTATTGGTAGAATTGCCACCCAAACATTGATGAGCGAATTCTACTTTATTATAAATCTACATTAATAGCATCTTACAAGTCTGAAGGCAAACCTCCTGCCACTATTTTTGACTGCCTAATCAATTAGGGTGGGTCCTTCCTAAATTTCTTTCTCTGACCCTTAAGCCACTGGGAGCTCACAATGGATATAATAGACCACAGGAGATCATAGAAAGAAGGTTTAAGATGCCTAAATAAATCTAGTGTGCATCTATATACTACTAAAATGTATAAGTCTGTTTGTTGGCTGAAATGGTGCATCAGAGGGCAACATTTTTGAATCAACATACTTCAAAGGCATCCAAAATTCAGGACCCATTATTCCTGTGGGATTGAAATTTAGCAAAGCTTTGGCCACTTCAGCACCACTGTGCCTTCCAACTACACTTCCCAGAAACCTTAGGTTGTGTGACACAAGGGAAGATGGAAGGGGTGTATTCCAGCTTCTTTCCTGACTCCCTGTAGCTCCTGCACCCAATTGGCTGGCAGCAAGGTCCAACAGGTGAGTGGCAATTGGCTGGTTTGGAACAAAGACTATAATTCGAAATGTCTTAACAGTGGTGGGTGGTGAGGGAAGGCCAGGAAATGACTTGGGTGCCTGCTAGAGAGGCAGGACTGACTGGGCAGCATTGGAAGTTGATGGATGAGCCCTGTTCCTCCCTGGAAGGAGGGGACCCTTGGAGACACACTGGGATGGGGAGCATAGGTGGTTTTCCTTGTGGTCCACTGCTCCCTTTGTTCCTCCTTCCCTCCAACAAAGTGGTAGGCAGTTCCATAGGTCAGAGAAGGAAGAGTGATTCCCAATGCTGCCACATGCAAAATCAATGGGGGAAGCAAGCAGGACTTTGGAAGTTGCTCTCACTACCACTGCTTTTCCCCCCACCCATGATCATCCCTGTTTGTTTATGTAAGGGAATATATCTGAAAGGATGACCCAGTGGGTCACAGGTTGTCTAGTTATTTCTATTCCTTTCTGTTCGGAGACGAAAAGAAGAAGCTAAACAAATTCAGCAGGAGATCGTTTTCCCTCACTGGATGTTTCTCAAAGAACACAGAAGCACTCAACATTTCTAGGAACGTTTTCTAGGAACGATCAGGCCAGATTAAGACTGGATGGAGGCTGGACAGTGAAGGAGTTTTTTGTGGGTAGGTGCTAGCATAAACAAACATGGCCCTTTCCAGTACAGAGATGCCTAGAGAATGTTCACTCTGATTAAACAGGATCCTTAATTGTGTGCCTATGATTCAACCATTAAGGTTTTTTTGCAGTCATTTGCACCTCCTCCAGAGCCATTTGTACCCAGCAGCCTCTGGCTTAATTTAAAGTGGGACAGAGTGAGTTAATTGTGCATAAACTGCACACTGAAGATGCACATTAATGAAGTTAATTGGGCATTGAAGTACAACCATGAAGTGTTTTCTTCAACTGTCAGCAGTTCTGGTTAAAAGTTTCACAGTTCTGAACAGCTGCCCAGATATGTGGTCTGTTTAAACACAGTCCCTTGAGATCAGCTTCCACTACTCAAGAGAACAGGTGTGTGTGTGTGTGTGTGTGTGTGTTTGTGTGTGTTATTTATGGCATATTGGTTTTATTGTAATGACTCACCTAGAAGTCTGATCCCAGAGTGGTGGTCGTGTGGGCATTCCGGGCCTCTCTTCTGCCTCTCTCTCTGTTCCAGAAGCCTGAAATAGTAGGCAGATAAGCCAAAAAGTACTGTGTACCAGTGGCCCCTTCATGGCGTTGTGTCCTGTTGGAGAAAACAGGCCGATAAAACTGCTGGAGATGCTCAAGAGGCAGGAAATTAACCTGCTTGCTCACCATTCATTTCTGCCGATTCTCTGCCGATGCATAGGAAATAGAGCCTCCCTTCCACTGCAATATTCAATCAAAAGCACTAGAAATACCAGTGGTGAGGCTTTGTTTGTACTGTTTCACTCAAAGGTGATACTCTTGTTAGTGTACTGTCCCAAATTGTATGATCATCACAGGACCGGTGGTGGAATTCCCTGGGCTTATGAGACTGGGGGATTTCAATCTGTCTTCTTTCAAAGGAAGGGCCAGAGATAGTCTAGTTAGTAATTCATGGCCACCATGAGAATGTCCCAGATAAAGGAGGAGGAGGACCTATATGATCACTCTAGGTGCCTAACAGAAGCATTCAGTTTCCAGAAGGCGGTTAGGGAGTTTCCTGAGATTCTGGTTGGCAGTTCCTGCTGAGACTTTAGTCGCCTGCTGGAATGAGGCAGGTAAAAACCTTGGACAGGATTGTACCTATGCAGTCTCTCCAAGTTTGTCAACCCACAGGTTGAGAACCGCTGGTCTAGAGGAAGCAGACAAGATTCTCTGTGATATCAACTCTGCCATTTAGAGTCTGGATCCCTATTCTTCCTAGTTGTGAATGCTTCTAAATTTGGTGGCAGGAGGCTGGGTCAGTGTGGTGGTGAAAGCAAAAATTTGGAAAAGAAATACTACTAGCTGCTTGAAAGAGCTGGTGATAGAACTTCTTTTCAAGAAATCATCACTTGATCAAGTAATATTACATAACAGTCATTGAGTCTACAACCTTTCATGGATAAAGTTGTTGAGAAGGGCAGTAGGAAAAATAAGCTGAGGGTCACTGTGGTTAAAATATGACTGGGGTGGGGGAGAGGGATGGTTCAATCCACTTCCCCAGCATCCATTCTTTTCCTCCTGCAAATTGCTTTTCCTCTATCTCTTTGCTGTGGAAAAATGGAAGCTGGACATTCCAGACACATGCTTCCAAAATAACTTTCCTACAAAATGAGAAAAAAAGACTCCAGAGAAGATTGAGATGGGTACGTTTCTCCCACACATAATTCTGTTCTAAAAATCTGATAGAAAAACTGCATCTGGGACATTTCAATGCAATAATGAACTTCACTCCCTCTTAATTGCCTTTCATCTGAGTCTTTCAAGGCAAAATACATAGCGATGTACATAGCAGTTACAAATGTGAAGAGACTGAAAGCTTGCCCACCCTTAGCCTTAATAAACCAAGAGAAAATAGCTCCCAACAAAAATCTGTGGTCAAAAGGCCCCAAGAAATGCAGAATAACAGAGTTGGAAGGGATCTTGGAGGTCTTTTAGTCCAACTCACTGTTCAGGCAGGAAACCCTATACCATTTCAGACAAATGGTTGTCCAATCTCTTCTTAAAAATCTCCAGTGATGGAGCACCCACAACTTCTGGAGGCAAATCGTTCCACTGATTGTTCTCACTGACAAGAAATTCCTCCTTAGTTCTAGGTTGGATTTCTCCTTGGTAAGTTTCATTGCTTCTTGTCCTGCCTTCAGGTGCTTTGGAGAATAAGTTGACCCCCCTCTTCTTTGTGACAGCCCCTTAGATATTGGAACACTGCTATCATGTCACTCCTAGTCTTATTTTTATTAAACTAGACATATCCAAATCCTGCAACCGTTCTTCATGTTTTAGCCTCCGGTCCCCTAATCATCTTTGTTGCTCTTCTTTACACTCTTTCTAGAGTCTCTGCATCTTTTTTATACCACACAGCTGGCTCAAGATCTGGATCTACAAGATTCTCATGGAAATAGTGGTATCTCTTATGGAAAAGAATGAGATGGCATGTTGTCAAAGGAACACAACTATAGTCCACTGCAAGTAGAAGTCACACTTTTACAGGCTACATTTAGGCAGCACACATGCAAGCTCAAGCATACTTCAATCATCAAGTATATGAATGTGTAAATACTCTTGTATTGATTAAGGAACATACTACTAACAGTATAATGCTTCCTATTGTATTTCACTGTGAACTTCAAAGAAGCAAAGAGTAGGTTCCCAGGAAGTTAGTTCTCATGGGTTTCAACAGGGAGGCTGGATCTGATGCCCCGAAACCAGCATATATTAATTGGTACAAACTGAAAAACGTCTGCGTATAGACTTACAAGCTTCCATATACGGTAGCATCCTACACAGAGGGGGGAACCTGTTTCTTAGTAGCGTCTCCAAATTTCTCTTTCTCTGGACTGAACTCCAGCATTATGAGATGTGCTATAGAAACCTTTTTGCATGGCAAATGTTAAATGGCAACGGTTATGACTGAGAAAGAGCTCTTGTTTAACCACCTTTCATAATTAATGAGATTATATTCAACTTTCATGGTACTTTTCCAAAGCCACTTGTCCCAAAGCCTTGGAATGGTGAAAACAAGAAATTTGAATAGATATACTGTTTCTATCCCTCATTCTGCCCTCAAAGTCTCCCCCAAAATGTATTCAAGCAGTGTTGCAGAAAATGAAACATCCAATTGATCCTGGAAAAAGAGAAAACTATCCCCATAAATAGATGCTTGTCAAATAGCTGCTGTCTATTAAAAATATCTGTATACATGCAGAGAGAGAGACAGGACGGGACAGGACAGCACAGAACAGGCCCGACCAATGTTGACTGGCATGGAGAGAAGTCCTGAAATGCATACAAAGATGTGTTCTCAGACTGTGTTTGTTTTTTTCCGGTTCACTCTGGCAACTTGCCATCTCCCAAGGGTCTGCTATAGTAGCCGGTAGTGCCTGGGAATATAAAGTCATCACGGCCTGCAAGAAAAATCTTCTCAGCCTTAGAAACTCTTAACACTCTGGAAAACACAGAAAGGACATTTGGGGTGAAGGAGCTAGGTTTCAGGAACTGTGTTGAGAGGCATCAAACTCAAAGGGACAATGACTATATCCCTTCCCCATGCCAGGGCAATGATGCATCCACGACTGCCCCAGCTGGTTCTCAGTTGACAATTCCTCAAAAGCAGAATTTGTATAAGACTAGATGAGGCTTGTCTGCTGTAAATGTGAACCTTAACTCACTCTCTACATCTACCTTAGATAGTGATCTCTGACCAACGAAGTTATATAGTAGAATGGAGAGAGAGAGAAAAGCAACTTATCTGTTATTGTAATAGAAGGCAGGCACTCCAGGCAGATCCAGGGCCATTTCCACCCTCTGGAACATTTAAAGCATCACTGCCCAAGCTCTGCAGTGCATTCTGGAAGAAGGACTCTCAAACAAGACTCCAGGAAGACTTGGTCATTCATCTCCCCCCTGTTCAGATCAACGTCTGTCCCTTTGCTTGCATGGTTCCAAACAGCTTTAAGTACCTACCCTTGGTACTGCCCAACTTGCTGGCACCTACCTTGGGGACAGGATTATAGGCTGCCACAGCCACTGCTTGTGTTTGTCTTTGGACGTCTACAGCATCCCCCTCCACGTAAATACTTCCCCTCCCTGTGAGAAGGCAGAGAAGAGAGCCCAGCAGTTCCCCCTATAGTCTTCAGATCTCAGGCGCCAAGCAGAAAGACGCTTTCTGGAAAACAGAGAGAGAGAGAAAGGGAAAGAAAGGGGCAGACACTGCACGCCGCCAGCCCTCCTCCCTCAGTTGTGAGCACAGCTGCCATTAACCATATGTGTGCCCAGCACCCACAGCTGAGAGAAAAAAGACAGGTTTCCTCTGCCAGAAAGTATCTCCAGATGTTAGGGATCCAGAGCCAAGAAGTGAAACATGGAAAGAAAGGAAAGATAGTGTCGCTGTTCACAAAAGTGGGGAAAAGGCACTTCTGAAGCCAAGGAATCAGATACTCTGATTCCTTTAGTGCCGTCTCTCTATATTATTACATAACCCATTATTTTTCCCTGTTTTTTCAAATGTGTCTGGCTTATTTGCTACAAGCAGCAGCATGTAAGTGGAGATAAGCAATATGCATTTCTACCAAGCAGATCCCTAGCAAGATTTCTGTATGCTTCAAGCTACCAGCTCACAACTCTTTCTCCCCTCTCTCCCGTTGGTCCCAAATTTGCTTCTTTTACATACTGAATATAAATGCGAGTCAGTGACCGATAAACATCCGCTGAATAATAAACTTGTACATCACGATGAGGTTGGAAACTTAGCATTTATCTGTTCCTGTGTGAGTTTTGCTTCTTCTGACTAGTTAACTTTACACAGTCTATGCTTTCTTAGTCTCAGGGACTATATAAATTACCCCAGAACTAATACTTATAGGTAATTTAGTTGAAAGACTTTGTACAAAAGGATAAAGAAACATTGAAGTACAGAGACATAGTAGGAAATAAAGGCATCACATCAGTTCTGCTGAGATACCAGCCAGCTCTTCTTATCCTTGACTTGTTCTCATTCCAGCTGGTCATAATTGAGACTCCTGTATGGTTTTATGAACTGTTGGCCTGGGCTTAGTTGTTTTGTTTTCCCTCCCCAACCTTTTTTCTTTTGGTGTCATGACTTTTATATTATAAGCCTGAAGGAACACTTTATTTTATAAATCATATGCAAGGAACTCTGGGAGCCTTTTCTGCAGACATGAAGTCTGCAGGGGGAATATGAGAAGTCAGTCAGAAAATGTACCAGGAATACTTCAGCTTCAACCACAACAATACACGAGCACATAATAGATACAAACTTATGGTAAACAGCTCCAAACTTGATTGCAGAAAATACGACTTCAGCAACAGAGTTATCAATGCCTGGAATTCACTACCTGACACTGTGGTTTCTTCCCCAAACCCCCAAAACTTTAACCTTAGACTGTCTACTGTCGACCTCACCCCATTCCTAAGAGGTCTTTAAGGGGCGTGCATAAGCGCACCAGCGTGCCTACCGTCCCTGTCCTAATATTCCCTTTTATTCGTATCCATTTCATGTATTCATAATCATGTATATACTCATATCTGTTATCTAATACATGCTTGACTAAACAAACAAACAAACAAACCAAAATTAGGATAATATGGGAAAACACTAGAAAAACAAAATGTCAGAATCTGGTGGGAGGCTCACGTTTGTTGTCCTCAATCTGCCAGGGAAAACATAAAAAGCAAGGAATCCTCTGCAAGCAGGCAGCCTCAACTAACCCAGTCTGAGAGAAGGAAAGGAAGCAAACAACCTCCTAATTGCTTCCTTTTGGTCTTGTGCACCAATATACCAAGTAAGAGGAAATGAAGCTAGGAGTACATTAAGCCAGCATCTTCCTCACCCACTCATTTCTTCACCTTGTTCTTATTTCCAAGAGCTCAGCTCCTGCTGAATAAAAATACTTTTAAGTATAGCTTCTCTAAGCCTGGTTATTTCCTTCCACTTCCACCCCCCCACCACCTCCAAAATAGGAGCATTTAAAAAATGCTTTATACTACCTCTGAGCCACTTAGTTCAGCATTGCCTATTCAGGTTAATGATGGTTTTAGCTGGTGGCAGGAATTTCCCCTTGTCACCTTATCTACTACCAGGCTTCTTCTAAGACAGTGTTTCTTAAAGTGTGGTCCTACTAGTAGGAGCTCTGGGGATCCCCCAAGATCCTCTCATGGGTCTACAAAATCAAATTATTTGCCAGCCTAAGTTGAAAAATAATACAATATTAAAATCCAATCAAATAATTGTGAAGTGTAGTAGCAGTGAATGCATTAATTTTAAGTTTCAGTAAGGTAAATATTGATAAATATGTCAAAAGTTTCATAATTTTTAAAAGTGGGAGGAAGTCCTGAGAGAAAAAAGTTTTAAAAAATACTGCTCTAGAAAATGTGCCCTGTGATTATTTCCCACATCTCATTATTTGTAATTATATCAATCACTTTTTACAGAACAGAAATGCCTTTTCTTTTTGTTAAGGAATCTCTGAAGATCTAAGCAAGGAAGACTTGCTAAAGTCCTATTGACTTACCAATTTTTCCATTGTTCCTTTACCAGCCAAGAAATGCATTGCACTGTTCATTATGCTCAGATAAATGTAGAAATCCACATTTCTATTTTCAGTAATAGTCCAATCCCCTCACTTGACTGTTAGGAAAAGACTGACATAATGGACAATAGAAAAGGCAGAACTGCTTATATCACTACTCTCCTCTATATTACCATTATTTTACCAGCCTCACCACTGTCCTTGGAAAATAAATACAAATGCATAGGGAGGAGGAATCTTACCAAAATTATATTTGCTAAATACAAACCCAATTAAGTCAGTTCAAAGCTAATTAACAACAATCTGGCGAAAAACTTCTTTTCTAAATCCAGGAACTTGTGGTTTTTGAACTGAGATTATCTACTCCACTTCCTTAAACAGTTTGTTTATCTTAAGCATCTATTCTAGGAATCCCCCCCCCCCAAAATACGGACCTTTGTACTTTGAACACATTTTCTTTTTCTCTTGTGACATTAGAAACTTTAGTTCATTTGATGAAACTCGTTGGGCAGAGATTCAGATCAGATAAAATATGTTTTTGTATACACCATACACTCGTTAGGTTATAGATTCACTATCACCAGATGTGGTTGTGAGTACAAATTCATGTTAAGCAGAGCCATTAAGTAATACTAATGATGGTTAAATGGACTTCCAAGATCAGAAGTGGTATGCACTTAGTACCAGTTCCTTGAATACATAAAAGACAGCACTGGCTATAATAATTTTTTTCAGGGTTTTTCATCTATATTCTAGTCTACTGGACTTAAGGAATTCCCAATGTAGACCAACTCATAAAGCTGTAAGATTTTCCTCACTTAAGATTACTCATCTGTATTAATGAGTATGGTGACCTGGGGGGCAGGAGGAATGTTGCCACAATGTCTAATGAGCAGCAAAGGTTGGAGATTTTTCAAAGGGTCTTCCCACACTTGCCAATTGGCAAGTTGCTCATCTGCATTTATCTTTGTCTTAACTAGGGTAGCAAATCGTTATACTGTTAATTCTTTTGGCTTTTTTTCCTCAGTGGCACCTACAAGTTTGACAAAACCCTTTAGGCCAGTCACTCACTCTCAGTCCACTTCATTTTCCAGGGCTGTTGTGGGGAAAATAGGAGGAAGGAGTATTAGGTATGTTCACTGCCTTGAATTATTTATAAAGATAACAAAGATGGTATTAAAAAATGCTTCTGTTGAGCTCCCTCAGTACCCACTTTTTAGCTTGTCGTTGGCTATTTGCTTGCCTCTCTTGATTGAAATCTGCATAACTCAGAGGGAAAGTATGGCCATGTGGAAATACTACCAATCCTCTCACCATCTGCTTGCTTACAGGAGGCTAGGAGACAGACAGACAACAACATTAGGAGAAATAGTAGAAGGGTCAGATATTGCAGGGATTGGCAATTGGCCCCCAGCTGCAGTACAGACCTCAGCACAATTCCAGCCTCAAATTCCAAAATCCATCCTGTTGGGAATATATTGGAGAAGGGATGTGCCAAAATTTGAAGTAAACAAACCAAAAAGAGGAAGGAGGAAAATGGAATCTCTCCATTAGAACGAACAGAATGCTTGACAAGGGACAGCTGCTCTTTGAAGAATAGCTACTTATATAACTGAGTTACACTGAATCACATCACTGATTCTTTTATCTTAAAGTCTTGAGTTTTATTCCAGTCTACCTACCAATGTGTATTTTCAGGAAGGATGCTAATAACTGCTATCTGCCTACTCTCTAATGTTCACCCTCCAATTATCTCCCATACAAGCAGGTGCACCATATCTAGTAAGTTACAAGAAAGTCAACGCTTTGACTCAACGAGGATAGATCTGGAGAAAGTCACAATCTTATCTCTCTTTGTCACTAGCCCCAGGGGATTCACCATACAAAGACTGCAAAATGACGGCTTCATTATTCATGTTGCAGTATAATCCAAGTACTTATTATGATATCCCTTACAAACATGCTGGAACAACATGCTGCAAGGATGTATGTATTTTTTATTGGCAGAAGTGAAAATGAGACAACTTAAAAGACCGGTAGTAGTCTCAAACCCTGAAATAATCCATCAAGTATAATCATCTTTGTGAAAATCTTACACATGCCAAATTCTCTCTACCTCTTGAAGCAGACAGAGGAAAAACTAAACAATTACTATGGTATTTCCTTTCCACAAGCACAAAATAACCATAACAGTCTAAACCAGAGGTGTCAAACGTGCCGCATCACGTTGCCGTCACGTGACATTTCGTGACGTTTTTCTCCTTCGCGGAGCTGGGGTGGGTGTGGCCTGCGCGTGACGTATCCAGCCTGCGGGCCACCAGTTTGACACCCCTGGACTCCAAACAATGACTGTATCCTTCTTAATGCTTGGCATGATGAAGTTCTGGGGAGCTCAAAAGTTTACACTATTCACTGTTTTCTAATGTTCATAAAGGTAATGCCCACCTGAGAATACCAGAACACCATATGAGTCATTCTACAATCTCACAGCAGGTGGCAGAACTTAGTCAAATTTGATTGATCTTCAAAAAGGAGGGCTGGGCCTAGTGAGTAGTAGAATGGAAGACTGCCAGGAAATCCCAGGCTTGGGGTGGAAGGTTAAAAAAACACCCTGAAACAGCAAACTGCTTTTGTACCATTGCCAAGAAAGCTCTATGGGTATGTTCATGAAGTTATCAGGAGACATGTTTAAGTGAGACTTTACCTTTTCTATTAGTGTCTCAGAAGTAACAGGTCAATGAGGAAAGGCAGTATCAGGTATACAACAAGTTTATACTAAAAATGTATTTTATTCTGGACATTGTCCTGGTTGCTTTGGAATATCTTGGCCTCAGTTTTTCATAAATAAATCACATTCACGCTAAATTGGAAGCCAAATGGATATAGTCTATTAAGATGGTAAAGTTGATGCCTTCTGGGCTTATCTGGGAGGTTTTTGAGCTGTGGATCCCACATAGAGTCCTCTGTCATCATGGCTCTGTCACTTGTGGATTGGACCCCTGCCCCACCAGGCTAATAAAAGTGACCAGAAGAGAATTATAAGCCAGATCGGGCTTCAATCAATGCCTTTTTGAGGGATAATGAGATGCCATTAAAAAGGCCTCCTCAAGTGGTCTGCATCCGATAAAATGGGATAACTAATATCCTATCTCTAAGTCTTCCTTTTGGGGGGAAAGCTATTGAATAAGTGATGAAGCTATATGTGCAGAGAGCTCTGGAGGATAGATATGATATGGTCACTTAGCAGCCTGGATTCAGGCCTGGATATCAGATGGAAACTGCATTGGTAATTTCATGGGTGACCAGTAAAAGGTCTTGGATGTGAGTGGTTCAACCATCATGTTCCTCCTAGACCACTCAGTGGCCCTCAATACTGTCAATCACAAGTATCCTTCTGGACTGCAAGAGTTAGAACAGCATTTCACTTCTACCTGAACAAATGAATTCAAATGATTAGGGAAGAAAGTTTAACCCATGGATAACTTATGGGCCTCAGGAATCAGTCATTTTTGTTATTCTGGTCTATGTGAAACCACAGGGAGAGGCCATTGGTTGGTTTGAGGCATCATCAATATGTAGATGACATCCACTCATGCATTTCTATCCTAGGCCCATTGTGAAATATGGTAGAAATCACAAGTGTTAGGAGGCTTTCAAGATCTGGATGGGGAAAAACAGTCTCAGAGCCAACCTGAACAAAATGGAATGGCTGTTGACTCAGAGTCTGATTCCAAAACTACACTATCCTTAATTCTTAATGGGATTGTGCTTCCCCACAAAAAAAGCAGACTCACAATCTGAAGGTCCTCCGGGACTCACGCTCTTGCTCATAGAACAAAGAGCAATTGCACCCAGAATGTCTTTTGCAGTTTTATCTGGGTACACCAGTTGTGGCCTTATCTATAATAGGATACCTTATCATCTCTAGATTGCTGTAACTCACTCCACATGAGGCTGCCCAACACCTGGAAACTTCAGATAGTCCAGAACAGTGGCAGTGGTCAGTCAGAATATGACTATATTACATCCCTCATGCAGAAGATGCCTTGGTTGCTAGTAGGTTTGTGAACGTAGTTCAAATTGCTTTATAAGAAGTTAGATCAGCACTTATAAAGCCCTATATGGCTCAGGGCCTTGGTAACTTAGGAACCACAATTTCCTTATAGTTGCTGCTCTCTATACCTGAGCAGTTAGAGAACTGCTAAGCGTCCCCATCAATCAGGGGCATGGGGGCACAGTTGCAGGTATTTGTTATAGCAGCTTCCTTCAGAATAGCTTGCCCTGAGGTAAAGGATGGCCCTTTAGCCTTCCAGAAGCAGGTGAACACATGGCTGTTCTGGCAGGCTTTAGGGAATTAATTATATGCAGCAGTGCCAAATTCAATACATTTTAGCTTTTTACTTTTAGTGTTAATTTAAAATGAGATTTAATTAGACTACCGGTACTGTTTTAATTACACTAACTTTACTGCATTTTATAAGTAAACTCTGTATACTGCCTTTAGATTCCTTTTGGTTTTAGGCAGTAGGCAAATTTCTTTATTAAATTAAAAAAAAACTATTCATATGCGCAAAGATTAAATGAAAAACAATTAAGCCAAAAGAAATTATTCTGAGTAAAAAAAATAAGCCTTTTTAGTAGTTAACAGAATAAGAGAGTTGGAAGGACCTCGGAGGTCTTCTAGTCCAACCCCCTGCTCAAGTAGGAGACCCTATACCATTTCAGACAAGTGGTTGTCTAGTCTCTTCTTAAAAGCCTCCAGTGATGGAGCATCCACAACCTCTGAAGGCAAGCTGTTCCACTGGTTACCGTATTTTTCGGACTATATGACGCACCGGACTATAAGACGCACCCAGGTTTAGAGAAGGAAAACAAGAAAAAAAAGTTTTTGGCCTCCGCATGTCCCGTTTTTGCCCTCCCTGGCGTCCAGAAGCATTCTGCAGGCCAAAAATGGGCCCGTTTCTGGCCTCCCAAACCCTCCATGCATCCCGTTTTCAGCCTCCCCGACGCCAGGGAGGGCAAAAACAGGACCCGTGGAGGCCTCAAAAACGGGCCCGTTTTTAGCCTGCAGAGTGCTTCTGGATGCCGGGGAGGGCAAAAATGGGACACATGGAGGTCTCCGGTGGCCAAAAACAGGCCCATTTTTGGCCTGCAGAGTGCTTCTGGACGCTGGGGAGGGCAAAAACGGGAGGTGCAGAGGGTTTGGGAGGCCAAAAACAGGCCCGTATTCGCTCTATAAGACGCACAGACATTTCCACCCACTTTTTTGGGGGGGGGGAAGTGTGTCTTATAGTCTGAAAAATACAGTAATTGTTCTCACTGTTAGAAAGTTTCTCCTTAATTCCAGGTTGATTGTGCTGGCTTATCAAGGGTTTAGCCTGGAATTGGGAGCTGTCTCTTTAAGACATAGCATTCTGGGGAATGTAGTCCATGCCATGTAGTCCATGGCATGTGATCATAACTGTGTACTCTCATTGGTCATTGAAGTATGCCTGGGGGGGCGGGAGTAATTGAAGTACGGTATCCCAAAGGAAGTCACTTTCAAGCTATAAGCTTTCAAGGCATGCCTGAAGAAGGAGATGGGAAGCGTTAATCCTTTTGTACAATATTCGTGATGGTTCCAGATTATGATTGTAGATTCAGAAGAACTTCTACATAACCGTGAGTGTTGTCAGAGGATGCCTGAAGAATAAAATATAATCTGATTGAATGTACCATTGCGTCTTTGTTAAGCTGCCTGATGATAGCACAACCAATCTACGCTTGATTCAGAACAGTAAAAAAGGATTATTAGCATTGCCCAGAACCAGTACGTCTATTCAAACTTTTAAATTTTATTGCTTACAAAAGAAATCTGCCTGATATTCTCCTCTCACTCAGAGCTTGTTAAGGGAGGATTAATTTCAGAGACTTTTAAAAGACTTATTAGC
>QLTV01003388.1:3101688-3123977 GCA_003457575.1 Thermophis baileyi | reverse complement strand
ACATTAATACAATTGAGAGAGTCCAGAGATATTTCACGAGAAGAGTCCTCCACTCCTCTGCTCGCAACAGAATACCTTATTCCACAAGACTTGAAATTTTGGGCTTAGACGACTTAGAACTACGTCGCCTTAGAACCGATCTAAATGTAGTTCATAAAATTATCTGCCACAATGTCCTACCTGTCAATGACTACTTCAGCTTCAACCACAACAATACACGAGCACACAATAGATACAAACTTAATGTAAACCGCTCCAAACTCGACTGCAGAAAATACGACTTCAGCAACAGAGTGATCAATGCCTGGAATTCACTACCTGACTCTGTGGTTTCTTCCCCAAACCCAAAAAACTTTAACCTTAGACTGTCACCCCATTCCTAAGAGGTCTGTAAGGGGCGTGCATAAGCGCACCAGCGTGCCTACCGTCCCTGTCCTACTGTCCTATTGTCCTCATCTATCTGTATTCACTTTGATTATGTTTATGTTTATACCTATACCTGCTATCTTGTACATGTTTGACAAACAAATAAAATAAATAAATAAATAAAAATAAATAAATAAATAAACTACCTTTTCAGAGCAGATACTAAAAATTAATACTGTAGGGTTCACCTTCCAGGAAATCCTGGTAATATTAGCAAAAATGTACATTCAGGTTGATTGCCACTTGGAACCCTTAAGGCTTTTCCCCACCTGCAACGTAAAAACAACCTCACAATGTATTTTTTCTGCCCTATCTCCATAACATTGCCTTCATTTCATAGGCCATGCATGAGACAGGCTTAAGCCATACTTAGCTACTAAAACAGTACTGTAGCTTCTGACATCATCCAAAGATATTCTTGAAATACATAAAATTAGTTAGGGGGCTGAGACACTGGCTGGGAACAGATGCAACTAAGAATAGCAATGGGAATCAAGAAATGTCAGGGCAGTACTGGATAGGGTTGTTGTTTTTTTGCCAACCTAAGGATAAGTGAAGAACACTACCGTATTAACAGATACGGCCCTTAGTAACAACCAGCAGTATGGACAGGAGACACATTTTCAATGTTTGATGTCTGGCCTCCCTCAGGAATATGTGTGCTATTTTGACGCAAATTACTACTTGTGATGGGCTATTTTATGCTGACCCAATTTAACAGAAGAACAGAGTTGGAAGGGACCTTGCAGGTCATCTAGTCCAACCCCCACCCCCCCAAGCAGGAGACCCTGCATTTCTGATTTCTCAGAACGGTTTTGGTATCAGAAGCTAAATACAGCTTTATAGTGCACAGTGGGCTTTCTTGGCTTATTATTAGCACCATTTTCCTTTCCACAAGAGGGACACTTTTGAAACTCCAGGGCTGATACATGATTTTTCGGTAAAATCCGTGAGAAGAGTTAAAAAGACACGGGGCACCGAGGGAGATCTGCATCCCCTCCTCTAATTTCGCTTTCCAACAGACAGCGTAGACCAGCAGCTGCTGAGAGCCCCGAGGAGCGCTTTCTTCCATCTACTTCAACGAGATTCGTAGAGGAAGACGACGACCAGACAGGATGTCTCGGACCGACATCGAACACTCGCCATCTTAAATTACCCGAAATGCTCTACCCGCTCTCGAGCGTGGTATTTTGGGTAGCTTAAGATGGCGGGCGAGAGGGCTGTTTAAAAATGGTGGCGAACCCACCCACCCACCCCGTCCCCCCAGCAGCCTCAGAAGCCTTTTCGCTGGTGAGGCGAGCGTGTGCGAGGGGAGCCTTAGGGCAGAGGAGGGAAAGCAGGGAGCCAGCGGGCGGCGTTTCTTCCGTTCAGAGGCCGGGAACACAAGATTTATGACCTCATCCATCTAAAGCCGCCCCGGGAAATGGCTCCGAACTCCTGGTTTGGAACTGGCGTTAAAGCTCCGCGAGTTCTCAACCCCGTCCGAACGTTCTTGAACCTTAGACCAGCCTCGTCGACGGGCAGATGATCCTCTCTAACGACTAGGATGTAGGGAAATGTCCGAGGCTCGAAAGCTCGTTGAGTTCGCTCAACGAAGACCCTCGCGGGGCTTCCTTTGCGCGCTACTCAAACTGCGGAGGCAAAAATAAAGGATACCTGGGTTTTGTTTTTTTGCAAACGCCAGGATTTCTGTGCCCTCTGCAGCAAAAGCTCTAGTGTCGCTCTCTGCTACCAGGCCCCTCTGTAAGTCTAGCAACGCGCAGAAAGTGAAGAACTGCAAAGATTTGCGGGAGGGGGTGTTGGGGTGTATGCATATGGGTATTGGGAATTGGATGAAAAATTTCCAAATTTTCATATTATGAAAGAAATCGCCTCCCGAGGTACACATATAGCTGAAAATATTTCTGCAATAATCGCCCTCATTTGGTGTAAGTGCTGGAGACCTAAAGTCTTCCAGATTTTGATGTACGGGCGAATCTCACTACTGTAATTCAGCTTAATTGGAGATGTGGATGGAAGCCTTGCCACTTTGAGCAGGTCTTTAAAGGACAGATACCTTATGCAGACTATAAGTCTGTGTTCCTGGCCTCTGACTATATGTTATATTCCAGTAATAATATATTTTGTTGCTTTTCTTCTGAATGAAAATCGTTCATAGGATATTTTCAGCAGCGTTTTGATTTTTTTCTGAGCAAACGGGAGAAAAAAACTGGAACAAGCATTTACTATATTCTGGCTGCATTCCTTTGCAAGAAAGCATTATGTTTGTTGCCCCTGCAGCATTTGACATAGCTATAGCTGTGATCCAGGTGCCTGGCACAGATGTGCCAAATAATTTGACAGAAATGGGCCTCATGATAGTGGTTAGGAAAGCTGGTTAATTGTTCAAGACTGATTAGTTGCTTATTCTCTGCTTACCTAGCTATCCACTACGTTCACTGAAAATTTTTCAGAAGGAATGGGCATAGCAGCCACACTAACAAAGAGGAGCCAATACGTTTGGTTAGATTTGTATTATTTCTTTCACATTTTGTTTGTGATGTTACTATTTCTATGTATCCGTTTTCTGTGTTTAGATGACACCCATCAGGATGTGTAATACATTATTACTGAACCAACAGTTACGGCATATTGTACTTCTATTTCACCTCTTGCCTTCAGCCTCGTTTATTTCTTGTGTAATGAATTGTGGGAAATGTAGTCTTTCTGTGTACAGGAAGTGAAATATATTCTCTTGATTAAACTAGGGGGTGTCGGGATCCGTAGTAAACTCTTGGGTGTGGTGCATGTTGGGATCTGCTGTCATTTTGGAGGGAGGGCTTGCTGCAGAAAGATCTTCCCTCCTCCGGTTGTTCCCGGTGTGGGGAGGAGGAGCCTGGTCGGTGAGTGGTTAGAAAAGGGGAGATGTAGGGGTTTTTGTTTTTTGCTGCTTTTGCCAGACAACTAGATTTTCAGGAAGAACTGGTGAGATTGAGAGGAAAATGCATTTACCATCTTTTCCTTATGTGATTGGCTTCAGTTTGCCCCCCTCCCCCAAACTATTCATTTTATCTGGGTTTAGGTAAGGCATTGTTCAGTTAATCATATTACTCTGTTTCCATCCTTGGAGGTTATGCCAGCCTATGTTTGCTATTGCTTTTGCTCTATATGGGATGAATTTATTTTCTTTACCTGCAAGGCTAGCTAGATGAATTTGTTTTCTTTACCTGCAAGGCTAGCTAGTGTCAGCTTTCAGAAAGGGGGGGGGGGAAACAAATAGGATGGCAGCAGACCTCTGTGATTTAGGTCACAGCCATTGGTGTCTGGTAATGCAGATACTGATCACTCTTGTCCATCCTTGTGCCCCTTTCCTGACTTGCCTTCCTTTGGCTCCCTTGCCCCAAGCAAGGAGTTGATGAAGATAGCAGCAGCCCTTTCAAAATAAGCTTCGGTTTGCTCTAGTTTTTCATTCCTAGAATGAAATACCTGAGGATGCTGCTGCAGCCAAAAACATGTTGATAGTGAAGAGAAAGATAATGCATAATTGGAGCAGGAAAGCACAGAACAGCAATGGCAATCTTGGGCCCTTGCACAGCTGTCTATACATGCTTTTCATTTCTGCCAGACCTGCTTCCATCAATTGATTTGCTTCACTCTGGGTCCCAGTGATATTTATATTCAAAACTCTCGAATGCTGTGAAGTTTCTCTAGGCATTTTGCAAAATGCTGAAGCAATTACTTCTCTTGATAGGATACTTGCCTAGGCACAAAGATGCCAGTCATGTCTCCGCAAATCTTGCCCCAGCAATTTATCCCTCATCAAACATTTTTATTTCCCAGAATGTCTCATTCAGGAAGACTTCCGATGCAGCACTGTCATTGCACCAACTGAGAGTTGTCAATGGAAAAATGTTTTCAGCTCTTCATATAACTTCCAGCAAAGAGATTCTTATGGGTAAATTGGCTGTGGAATTGATGGAAATTTAACATCTGATTTTCAGTCTCCATGTGCACCTTGGATGTTTACCATAAAAAAAAGCTCCCTTCCCCCTTACTATTTCATTGCAATGCTGTTTTATCTAGTCCCGGATGTATGATAAATCTACCGGTAGTAATGTAGAGTAACACGGGGAGAACTGTTATATAAGTTCTGAGAGGGTGGAGTTTGCAATATATGAGACATAGCACCATAACTATTTGAGCAGAAAAGGAAAAAAATGCCTTTTGGGTCTTTCAGTGGAACTGGTTGGACCAGTCAGAAATCTTTTTGACCTGTTGACATTTCCTGATTGTATTTCCTCAATCCTTTTGGAGGAGGAGTTGAGCTTTGCCACCTGTTGCATTCTGTTAGTGAAGTTTCTCCCCTGAGGTTCCAGCAAGATATGATTCTGGAGCAATCAAACAGGTCTGTAAGGAGTATTAATTTCTACTCAGTATAATGAAAAGAGTAGGGGGCATTTCCTAGTGGTAGGTGAAGTATTAAATCTAGTGCTTTCTGAAAGAGCATGTAGAAACTTTGGTGGTCACTGCTGGTCACAGCCATGGAACTTACTCATTGATGAGAGGGAAATTGGATTGAAAAAATTGCTGGAGGTGAAGGGATGTGTGTTACATAACTTCAGCCCACTACCTTTTATGTTCCCATTTGCCACCTTCCAGCACCATTTTGTTTGGGGTTGAAATTTCACTTTTAATTAGTTTAGCAGCAACGGTTTAACTGATTATTATGCGTTTATTTTAATTGTTGAGAACAAATTCTGTAAGTTGGGATCACTTTGTAAGTATACTGCTGTTTGCTATTTTGGTCTTATGTTTAGCTTTAAAGATATCATTATCTTCAAGCAGCGTAGGATAGTTTTGTATATGAACAGCCTCTGTGGCAAAGGATTTAGACTTAACTTGGATAGAGCTTAATGAGTGGCCTCGGTCAAGTCATGTCTTTTATCCTGACCTACCTCATGGAGGTGTTTTTTGCCAATAAAATGGGAGATGGTATTAATACTATCCTGAACTCCTTGGAAGAAAGGCAAAATGATAGATTGTAAGCTATGTTATTTTAACAAGACACATTTAATAAGGTTTTAAATCTATATTATGTTAACCAATTCATGATTAAAGAGAAAACCATTAACCACCAAAAATTCCTTAATCATTTGGCAGTTCTGCTTTCTGTGTCAGTTTCTCATATGCAATTTCCTCCAGCTCCACCAGGTAGCCAAGTAACGTATTTCTTGGAAGGACCACAGCCTACTTAGTCTTGTTTCCTGTTCCACTGCAGAATTTCTCAGTTAGTTGTCTGACATTCTGTCATGCTGTGGCAGCTCTTTCTATGTTTCTTGTTTTTTCCTTGTCCTTCTCCCATAGACCTGGGCAATTACCACTGTTCTCAACTGGTGTGTTCATTATCCCCATCCTTTCATGCTGACCTTGTCTTTTCTTTCCAAGGTTCCCGGGAACCTCAGGCTGATGCCCATCTTAGCTCGTCCACGCCTGCAATGGGATGATACTCTGAATCCCTTGAGGATTAGTGTGGGCAGTCTTCCAGTGCTGGCGTCCATGACCAAAGCAGCTGACCCCCGTTTCCGCCTGCGTTGGAAGGCCATTGTGGTGACCACTCTGGCCCTTGTCCTAGTGTTGCTTCTCCTTTGTTTCCAGCGTTCATCCCCTGCGAACAGGCCAGTTCCTCCCAATGCTCATACCTGGAGGCTTAATGTTCTACCAAGTGAGAGGTATAATGACACTTACCCACTGTCACCACCCCAGCGGATCCCAGAAGGTGTGCGGTACCGTATTGGACTCATTGCTGACCTTGACACACACTCCAAGGGTCCCAGTGAGCACACCTGGTTCAGCTACTTGAAGAAGGGTTATCTCACATTGTCAGCCAGTGGGGACCATGTCTCTGTTGAGTGGGATACAAAGGACCATATATTGGAATCTCACCTAGCAGAAAAAGGACGTGGCATGGAGCTTTCTGAACTGGTAGTCTTTAATGGTAAACTCTATGCCGTGGATGATCGAACGGGTGTGGTCTACCAGATTGATGATACCAGGGTAGTACCTTGGGTGATATTATCTGATGGAGATGGCACAGTTGACAAAGGTGAGCTCAGATTTAAGTTCTAGGTTTTGTACTGGAAGGCTCCCTAACCTTTATGTAGTTCCTCAGTTTCTTAATGTCGCAAGTAAAGCTATGGCCACCAGAAACCTTTAAGAATTCTCTAAATATCATGTCTCCTTTTTTGAAGTTTACCCGATTTACTAACATTCTGTTACATTGTCTAGTAGAGATGAAACTTCTTTAGAGGTAAAAGAAATGTTTATTTTAAAATTGTTCTGCCTTTTGGCCTAAAATCACCACACACACCCCATCTTCAAAAATTTTAAAAATGAAATATACTATAAAAGCAAGAAAAAAGTGAGAATATAACATTTGAAGTGCTTTTGATTTGGAAATTTTGGTTGTGTTTTTAATACATTAAAATAATAATGAAATATTTATATTAAAGAATGTTAATGTAGCTGTAATGCTTTTTCCATTATCCAGTTTGTTAAAATAATGGTCAATGGGAACTTATGTTTCCATTTTATATACATGCATGCACACCTCAATGGAAGAGTGCTATAGCGTTTTATACTAAATTATTTAGCATGTCTTGTTTCTCACACCTTTAATGATTCAGGGCACTTTATAGATATACCATTAAAACTGCAAAAAGAAAAAGATGGAACAGTTTTCCAGTATTATGATGTTAAAAAAAAACTAATAAAAATGATGTCTGTTGTAAAACATTGAAGGAATGTATTGAGCTGCTGTAGATATGTTTTATAAATTATTACCTATGTCAAGATCATAACCCATATAAAAATCATGACAATAAGACATTTTTATTTGCAGAATATAGTAATATAAATCGGCAGTTCTCAAACATTTTGGTCTTAGGACCCCTTTACAGTTAGTCCTTGAGTTATAACTGTAATGGAGTCTGCCTATTATGGTTGTAAGTCATGATGGTTGTAAATTGGATTGGTCATGTGACCAACCCAAGTTTATGACCTTTTTTACAGGGGTCATTAAGCGAAAGCCATAGTTAACTTAACGCATGATTTGCTATGGGCTGGATTTGCTGAAAACCAGAATTAAATGTCCATTTTCAGCAAAACCATTGTAAAATCTGGTCATGTGACTGCAGAATGCTACAAATGGCCATAAAAATGGCCCAAAGTGCAGCCATATGACCACGGGGGGGGGGCAACTATCAGAACTTCAAATTTGGGTTGTAAGTATCCCACCAGGTAGGTCTGTCATAACTTTGAATGGTTGTTAAGCGACCGGTAGTAAGTTGAGGGTTACTGTACATTCTTAAAAATAATTGAGGACACCAAAGAGTTTTGGTTTAGGTAGGTTATATCTATTGCAATTTATTGTATTAGAAATTAAAACTGAGAATGTTTAAAATAATTTATTTGACCTCGTGAACCCCCTGAAAGGTTCTCCAGACTCAAAAGTTCCCAGAACCTCTGATGTAAAGAAATAGAAGATATAGAAACTACATCAGATGGTTTGGAAAAAGTATGTTACACTTGTAACTTACATTGGAAGAACAAAGAGTTATTAATACCAGAGGCTGTCTGGAAGCACCTAAAAAATAAGAGACAGACTGGTGGTAGAAGAGGCAAGTTTATGTTGAAGAAAATAATTGTTAAGGTAATTTGGTCAAATTGTCTCAAAGGTGCTTTTTCCAAAAGGCAACTGGACCTTCTTGGGGTTTTTGTTTGAAAATGTTTCACTTCTCATCCAAGAAGTTTATTCAGTTTTAACTGACTGATGGGGAATGGAAGGATTCAGAAGCGAAACATTTTTCAAACAAAAAAACCAAGAAAGTCCAGTTGCCATTTGGAAAAAGTATCTTTGGGACAATCATGACTTGAATGTTTGAGAAACTCCATAGACCTTTGGTCAATCTGTATTTTACTCATGCTTTGAACAAATCCTGGGAAATTTTAATATTTGTCTTAAAGATCAGACAGACCCTTTTCAACCTACTGGAGAAACTGTGGCGCCTGTCTTAAGGGAACTGTCGGGGGTGGGGGGGTAGTTTGGGTTGGATAAGTGTTGCCTTACTTACATTGTCTCACATTTTGTTCAGGATTTAAGGCAGAATGGTTGGCAGTGAAGGATGAGCACCTCTATGTGGGAGGCCTGGGCAAGGAATGGACCACAACTACAGGAGAGGTGCTCAATCAAAATCCAGAATGGGTGAAAGTCATTGGCTACAAAGGTGACGTGGCTCATGAGAACTGGGTGGTCAATTACAATGCACTCCGGACTGCAGCTGGGATCAAATCTCCAGGTGAGCAATGGACTGGCTTCTGTTAACAACAACATAAACCTGCCAACAGCTAAATATTATGCATCATTCTACTTCTAATACTTCCTTTGTAAAATGAAGGCTTATACACACTTAATTGTTGGAATTAAAGTCAAAGAGGATTTGGATTTTGAGGATGAAAAGTATGAGTGTCCTTAGAGAAGGCAGTGTATAATGTCTATTGTTATGCTGGCTATGATTTACCCAGATCAATACCTATAAAGTTTCTACCATCATTGTTTAATCTTGTAATATTATGGTTCTGCTTCCTTGGAACTTTGTCAGCTTGTGCTGTGTTGTTTTCCTGGTTGAGCAGGGAATTGCACTAGAAAACCTATTTATTTATTTAGAAAATTTACATTGTCGCCTACTCACACGTGGCTACTCAGGGAGGCTTACAAGGAAATAAAAACACCATATAAAAGAAATAAAAAGAAGAATAAAATAATAACCCCCCACCCACCCCGTCAACAACACACATCCATACTAGCCATTTAATGGACTCCATCCAAGATCCCTTCCAGTTCTGTTATTCTGTAAGCCTTTCTGGTTATGCTTGAGGAGATATCTATCTTGGTTCTATATGCTTCCCAGGTTACTTGATCCATGAGTCTGCCTCTTGGAGTGAGAGACTGCAGCGTTGGTTCTTCCTGCCACGCCGTGCCAGCCATGGACGCTACAATGAGCAGGAGGATGAGCAGCGTGGCACTAACTTGCTTCTTAGTTCCACACCAGACTTCACTGATATCTCTGTGAGCCATATTGGTGATATCATTCCCACCCACGGCTTCTCCTCCTTCAAGTTTGTCCCTGACACTGATGATCAGATAATTGTGGCATTAAAATCTGAAGAGGATGCTGGACATGTGGCAACCTATATCACTGCCTTCATGCTGGATGGACGTTGCCTGTTACCTGAAACTCGCATTGGTTCCGTCAAATATGAGGGTATTGAGTTTATCTAATTAAAAGATTTTATCTAATTAAAAGAAGTCATACTTTTAAGGAGGTCAGATGAACTGCTGAGAGGTGGCAGAAGTTCTATTCCTGTTTATTACTCAACTCTGCTTTTGCTGCAGAGCATTATGGGACATTGAAGTGCTTCTCTTGGCATAGTTTTCACCTCTGTAAAAACTACTTGGCAATTGTAGCTTGTTTCTGTGCTGCCTCCTAGTGGTACAAAGCCTGTACAGCCTTTTTTTCCCTCTGTTCTATTGCGTCCTAGGATTTAGCCCACTCTCTCCTTTATTCAATCAGGCTATTAATTTGGCAGAGCAAATCTGATGAATTGCCTTATTCTTACCTCCTCCCTCCTGTCCCCTGACTATTCACATGTGCCTTTGCTGAGAAGAGAGAGTCTTCAAACCCAGTTATTCAGCAAAGAGATTAGTCAAACATTTGGAAGGTTTCCCTTTGACTCTGCCTATCCCTGCAACAGTCATTTTAATCTTGTCTGCACAGGTACCTCTTTTTGATAGGAAATTGCAGGTGGGACTTTGGCCTCTAATCAGGAAACTTTGTGATAACAGCAGAAAAGGAGCTGACGCCATAACTTGGAACTTTCTGGAACAAAAGGCTCATCTTCTGTTTTGAGAGGTTCTGTTCTGCCTTTGTCTCTAAAGGCAAAGAGTTTCCTTTTGGTAATCTTAATATTGAGAAATCAAGCTTCATATTGGTAAGAAACCTAAAAGATATACATACATATATATATGTCATAGTTTTTTGTGGTCCTTCATTTAAAACAAATAAATTGTTTTCAGTGTTATGAAACAAGATCTTATGGAAAATAATGTAGCTGGAATCAGGTTCTAAAGTTATTCCAGCTGCAGAATTTTAAGTATTCATCATTCCTCCTTTATGTGTAATAAAATGGGCAAGTGAACTTACTTTGCTTCCATGTCTCTTCCTCATTGTTGGACATTTTCTGGAAGTTTTATTTCAATCCTAGCACTGTGTCTTATTTTTCAAATAAATTATCAACAGCTTTTATATTTTGAAAGTTACCTGAACTTACCTATGCTTTATCTATACTTACCTATACTTTTTACCTGTTTTTACCTTTTTACCTATTACCTGAAATGAAACAAAAATGTGTTGACAGTCATAACGTGCCAGCATTTAAGCAGATAAGATCAAAATATATGTTTAAGAAATACAAATATTAAGGAACACTTTTGTAGGAAGACGAGCTACAGAATCATTAAGAAATGTAATGATTTTTTGGATATGCCAAAATGTATACAGTTGAAGGCTGTGCCATAAATGTGTGTGAATATAAAGGAATGTGCTTTATACCAAACCATTGTGCTCATCGTGCTCAATATTTCCTATTCTAACTGGCAATTCCCTTTAGAGACTGATGCTAAGCTAATTTGCATGCAAAATATGCGCCCTTACCGTTGAACGGCAGTTTCTCTTTCACAGGGCATCATATAAAATCGGATGCAGTTCTAGTGGGGGATTTACGTAGATGTTCCCCAAACGCTTCCACCCAATACTTTTGGTTTGTATCTTAGAGCATAAACCATAAAGTGATGCATACGTAAGAAGGGTAGAATAGAAATAATGATACATTTTGAATATTGTGTGAAATTCAGAAAGGCTGATCACTAGATGGCGCTACTGTACTTATTTGTGACATAGTCATGCCATAAAGAGCTCCTATCAGCTTCCCTTGGAAGGATCAGCACACTCTAGGGGCGTGGCTAGCATTTACATCAAATGTGTCAAGCCCAATCAGTATTTGTGTGTGTTGACATTTGCTGTTAGATATATTTAAGATTTAGATCATAAATGTAAGAATCCAAAACATACAAAAATAATAAATGAGTTTGGAAAAGCCAGATTTTGATAACTGCCTCCCATTTTGTATTGAGAATATTGCCTATAAAGTTGAATTGGTTTTTGTAATCTGCTAATAAGAGTTAAATTGGTTAAAATGATTGTTGTTGTTGTTAGTCGCGAAGTCGTGTCCGACCCATCGCGACCCCATGGACAACGTTCCTCCAGGCCTTCCTGTTCTCTACCATCCTCTGGAGTCCATTTAAGCTCACGCCTACTGCTTCAGTGACTCCATCCAGCCACCTCATTCTCTGTCGTCCCCTTCTTCTTTTGCCCTCAATTGTTCCCAGCATCAGGCTCTTCTCCAGTGAGTCCTTCCTTCTCATTAGGTGGCCAAAGTATTTGAGGTTCATCTTCAGGATCTGGCCTTCTAAAGAGCAGTCAGGGTTGATCTCCTCTAGGACTGACCGGTTTGATCGCCTTGCAGTCCAAGGGACTCGCAGGAGTCTTCTCCAGCACCATAGTTCAAAGTTAAAATGATTACTTAGTAACAATTTAAGGATTTTTTTTTTCTTGGAGGCCCAGGTATAATATTTAAATATGAGTTCATTAGCATCACTCTAGTTCTTTGTGTGGTATGTCTTTGTTATTAAGGGGTTGATAACAAGAAGCAAAAATAATGATTTGAATTTTAGTTACCGTAGTAGGAACTTTCTTGTCAGCAAAATGCCAGAACTCTGGAAAAACGCAAATAGCTGTCTGATTTCTAAGAGGATAAAAGATTTCATTCTTTTTCAAACACTTCACAAAGGAACCTACATATTAGTTAATTTCAAATCCCGGTTAGAAATACTGTTCAATTGTTAAACATCCTCACCTCTGTGCAAATTAGCAAATTAAAGTCTAATTTGGATATCATGCTCATTTCTTTTATTTTGAGGCTGTCTGCCTCTTTGTCCCATGGATGTTTGACTTCTCCTGCTGAATCAGGCAGCCCAAACACAGTCAGACAGCTAATCTACAAGATAGATTTCTGATTAAGCTCCTGAGCCATTGATTTAAGCCATTGATTTTAAGACTCATAAAATATCCTTGTAATAGTTACTTATATGCAAAACTAATTAAGAATACTTTGTGGGAATATAAAATTTAGTAATTATTTAGTTTTTAAAAAACAACAAGTTTAAGAGAAAATTTAGCTTTTAATTTTTTTCATTCTGTTGTAATTTTCCCAAAATTGTTAGACTTTATTAAATTACAACCAAATATGGAAAAATAAACGAATTTGGTTGTTACATTTCCAACTTTTAGAAAATGAATTGTCTGTTTTAGCAACTAATACTGGAGTAATAAACTCGTGTAAAACCTGCCAGTTTTCTTTAATATTTGGTGTTAATGTCTCTCCGTTATTAACATTTGTATTATTGCAAATTTATTATTGTATCTAAATTCTGCATCCGTTTAATCATACAGTCTGTAATTTGTTTATTGTTCTGACTCATGTTTCATTGGTAGTTTGTAAGTAAGACCCAACAAATCTCTGAAAACCTAAGTTAGGTTTTCATATTCAATCAAGTGTCCTAAGTGTACCACATTGTTTTTGGAAATAATTTTAAAACTATTGCTTATTTAAAATTCTAAAACTGGTAAAGTATTTCTCAAAAGATCATTCTCAAAAAGATGCTATATTTGCCTTATTAAAAATAAGATCTTGCAGTTTATCTGATTTGATATCTCTCAACTGAGGAATGCTTTCCTCTTTATAAAAATAAATATTTAATAACAAGGTGAGAGGGGATAATTTTATTCTTTTCCAGAATTTATTCAATTTTTTTTAATAAGTTGCTAATTATTGCATAATGTCTTACAGACTTTTATTTCTGTTTGTATAGTCCAAAAATATTTGTGTAGACCATTTGAAAGTCTTGCTTCCTTAGTACAGGTGATATGATACAATCAGTAATCCAGGTTAGATAACCAGTTTGATAATATAGTTTAAAAGTTTGGAGCTGCCAGACTACCTTGTTCTTTCAGATCCTGTAGCATTGTAAAGTTAATCCTTGGTCATTTATGGAACTATACGGTACAAATTGTGTAACTTGCCTCTGGCAATAATGTATTACTTTATTTTCAGTATTTATGAGAATCATTTAGAACAAAAAATTAATCCTTGGTAGAATATTCATTGTAATGGCTGCAATTCTTCCTAACCAAGACAGTTTTACTTTCTCCATCTTAACATATCTGCTGTTATATTTTTTCAGATGACTGAGCAATCATTTTTTAAAACATACTATTTGTGTCAAATCATGCCTACATATAGGTAGTCCTCATTTAACTATTGACGCGTTTATTGATTATTTACAGTTGCAACAGTGATGAAAAAATAATTTTGTGACCAATTCTTGCATTTACAACCTTTGCAGGTCTGTAAAGCAATGGAAAGCTGAAGTAAAATCATGATTTTCACTTAGTTAACTGCTTCCCTTAGTGATCAAATGGTCAGTCCTGATTGTTGCTAAAAAGAACTATCTGTGTTTGCAGTAATATTAAATCTTGTACAAAAATTCCTTTCTCAGTTGTATTTCATGACAACAACTGAGTTTTCTCCTTATTGATCCAATGTTTACACCAAATATACTGCTATGTGTGTGTATTCTATTATCGAGTCTAAATATTTGTGACTACTTCGATTGTAGTACATCATCATCAGTATATATTTTCAGTTTATATTTGTGGGTTGCTAATTTAATTCCAGAGCCTAATGCCAACAAAGATAAGCAGGCAAATTTCATTATAGTACATGATTGTGATAAAAACCATTTGGTCATGGCTCCTTGTTCCTTATAAATATTCTGTATCCATGTGATCCACATAGATCACACTATGGGACCCACAATTCATCTTCAAAAAATCCTTGCAAAAGTTTTCTCTCTATTGAGAAGTCATAGTCACCTTCTTACTTTTCTGATTTATCTATAACAGGAGTGTCAAACTCTATTTCATTGAGGGCCGCATCAGGGTTGTGTGTGACCTTGGGGGTGGGGTGGGGGCATGGCCATGGTGGGCGTGACACGGGACTCGTGTCGGGGGCACCTGTGGTGGCCAAGTGCTAAGGCAGGACTTCCCTGAGACCCTCCCTCACTCTCATTATAATCTCCTTCCTTCCTTTTCTTTTTCCTTCCCTCTTCCTTCTCCTTTCTTCTTCCTTCCCCTCATTCCTTATTTTTCCTTCCTTGCTCTCTTCCCATCTTTTTCTTTGTCTTTCCTCTTTCCCTTTCTCCTTTCCTGTCCCTTCTTGCATCCTCAAATGCAAAAGGGGAAACATTTCTCCTTTTGTTTTGTTTTTAGTTTGTTTTGATAGCCCTCTGCCAGCGAAAACGGAGCTCAGGGAGGCCACGCCCTGTTTTTGGCCACGACGGCCTCCTGCAGCCCTCTGCCAGCAAAAATGGGATGTGGGGGGCATGTACGCCCCCCCCTGAGCTCCATTTTTGCTGGCAGAGGCACCGCGGGCTGGTCTTTGCTGTTTCCAGGCTGGCCCTGTGGGCCAGTTCTAAGCACGCTGCGGGCCAGATGCGGCCTGTGGGCCTTGAGTTTGACACCCCTGATCTATAATATTCAAACTATATGTGAAGTCTCTCATGTATGTTTTTGTAATAAATCCAGTTATCAATCTGTATAATGTATTAATTCAGTAAAGTCTGTTTATTTATTTTCTTAGTAATGCCATAAAAGTTTGTAGTTTGTATCGGGTGAAATGCTACTGGTTCACCCTGGTTCTCCCGAACTGCTAGTAACAAATGCTTCCGGTTCACTGAACTGGTAGTAAAAATGCTTTTAAAAAGTACAAAAAATGTTCCGAGATCGGGCGGCACAGCTGATTGTCACAGCTGATGAACCTTTTTTTTACTTTTTAAAAAGCATTTTTACTACCTATTCGCCCGAACTGTGACTCTGTGAGGTTCCTGCTTGTTCCAGGGGCCATTTTGTGTGAAGTCCAGCTGCTTCTGCATTGTGTGTGAGTCAGTTGTGTAGAAGTCAGTTGTGTAGCTTTTGTGTTGTTTGTGTGGGAAGTGTGAAAGTTGGTTTTTGAGCTCTTTGTGGCTCTGTGAGGTTCCTGCTTGTTGCAGGGGCCATTTTGTGTGAAGTCCAGCTGCTTCTGCATTGTGTGTGAGTCAGTTGTGTAGCTTTTGTGTTATTTTTGTGTAAAGTGTGATAGTTGTTTTTGAGCTCTCTGTGAATCTGTGGAGGTTTGAAGTCAGTTTCCCTTCTCCTAGAAGATGGTTTTGCCGCTTTATCAGCCGTTGGGGCGTAGAGCCCTCCTCCGCCTTCAAAACCGTTGACCATCTTCTCCTGTAACCTTGGAAAGGGGCCCTTACAAGGTGCTACCAGCCGGGCAAGCTGGACCAAGGATTTTTAGGGAGGTATTACTCCTCCAACACGGTGGTGTAATGGACGACGGTCTTTCAAGCATCCATGTGAATTTGGACAACTTCTCTTCCCACAATTCTTCTCCTACTGTAGTGATTCATGTGATAATTCCTTGAAAACTGGGACGCCTATCCCCTACGGGCTTTCCTCAAATACATAAAATACTTAAAATACATAAAATGCTCTAAATAATAAAACCAAGGCACAACAGGTAAAACCACAAAACTAAGACCACAACAAACCAAGCCAGAACAAATAAAGCCAAGCCACAACAAACCAAGCCACTACAAATAAAACCACAATAAGCAAAGCCCCAGCAAACCAAACAAACCAAACCAATAAAGCCACAGTTAACACAACCCCAACCAGACCAAGCCACAGCAATTAAAGCCAGGCTACAGCAAACAAATAAAACCAATAAAACCAAGCCATGACAAACCAAGCCACTACAACTAAAACCAAACCACAGCAAACCAAACCATTACAAATAAAGCCACGATACGCAAAGCCCCAACAAACCAAACTACTACAGCTGAAACCACAATAGACATCTAAAATAGAAACTTGGTGACTTCCACTGCTAAGAATCCTTAATAATATAAAGAATAGAAAGAATAAACTACTAAGAATCCTTAATAAAATGATAAGCAAAGCCCCAACAAACCAAACAGCAAATCAGTAAAGCCACAATTAACAAAACACCAACAGACCAAGCTACAACAAATAAGGCCACAATAAATAAGACTTCAAACCTCCACTGCCTTGTGGCTATATCCATCATTGGAAAAGGCTTCAGGAGTAAACCTTGAGGCAAAATCCGGAGCCGGAGTCCCGGAAGCATTTCGTGACTGTGTACAACCACGTTCTGATAACTCCTGCGATGTAGCTGGAACTAATCGTATCGGCTTTGCCATTCCATTGGATTATCTCAGCGACGTGGAGAGGGGGGATCTGCTGCTTGGGTAACAGTCTATCCTCCATACTAACCAACCCAGGCCTCATGCTCTGGAGAGGACACTCCAGTTTTGCATACAGCATTGAAACAACACGGAAAGCGGCAGTTACCGGTTATAAGTCTTTGCTTGATTGGCATAGAGCATGATGCCAGGGACCGCTTTCGATGGTGGGAGAAGTCATTATGCCTCATTGGCATAATCACAAGCAGATCGATAACTTTGCACCATGCAACAACCATAAGAAAAGTTTAGCCCTAAAGTTGGGCACTTGGAATGTTCGGACAATGACCCCCGGTTTTTCTGACGATTTGCAAGAAATAGACGATGTACGCAAGACTGCTGTTATTGATATGGAGCTGTGCAGACTGCAAATGGACATCATTGCCCTTCAAGAGACAAGGCTGTCAGACTCGGGATCTGTTAAGGAGAGAAACTTCTCGTTCTTCTGACAGGGAAAACCAAATGAGACTAGGTGGGCTTTGCAGTCAAAAACACCCTACTAGGATTCATTACTCCACCTGCTGTAGGGAGCGAGAGGATTCTGTCCTTGTAGCTCCACTCGCTAGCAGGGCCAGTCACTCTTATTAGCGCATATGCACCGACATTATCTTCAGGAGAATCTAAAGACAAGTTTTATGACGATCTGGCCGCCATTATCAAGAAAGTCCCTGTGAAAGAATCACTGTTTATCCTTGGCGGTTTTAATGCCAGAGTCGGAGCCGATTATAGTTCTTGGCCTATTTGTTTAGGTCAGTTTGGTGTTAGGAAGATGAATGAAAATGGCCAACGCCTGCTGGAGTTTTGCTGCTACTACAGTTTCTGCATTAGCAATACATTCTTCAAAACAAAGCCTCAACACAGAGTCACTTGGAGACATCCAAGATTGAGGCACTGGCACCAGCTCGACTTGATTCTTACCAGGTGTTCTAACCTTCCCAGTATTACAATCACATGCAGCTATCAGGGTGCTGACTGCGATACAGACCACTCCTTGGTGTGCAGCAGAATAAAACTGCAAACGAAGAGGTTGCATCACTCGAAGAAGGAAGGAAGACCACGAATTGACATCAGCAAGACCCGCAACCAGGGCAAAGTGGAGGAATTTGCACAAGCACTAGAGGAAATGCTCCCAGGCCCGGCTGAAGCAAATGCGTCAAAAAGATGGGAATATTTCAAGAATGCTGTCTATAACACTGCCTTGTCAATATTTGGTAAGGAGATCAGAAAGACAGCAGATTGGTTTGAAGCCCATTCGTCGGAGCTGACGCCAGCCATCGAGGGAAAAAAGGAGAGTGCTAATTGCCTATAAAGCCTGCTCCAGTGCGCGCAATCTACAGGTTCTGCGAGCTGCTCATAGCAAAGTCCCAACAGGCCGCCAAGAGATGTGCTAATGACTATTGGTTGCAGCTTTGCTGTCAGATCCAAATAGCAGCTGACGCAGGTAACATCAAGGGGATGTATGATGGCATTAAGCAGGCCTTAGGACCACCACAGAAGAAATCTGCCCCTTTGAAGTCTGCTACAGGCGAGGTTATCCAGGACCAAGCGCAGCAGATGGCACGCTGGGTGCAGCACTACTCTGAGTTATATTCCAGAGAAAATGTGATAACTGACGAGGCATTGAATGACATTGAGTGCCTGCCTGTCTTGGAGGAGCTTGACAGTGAGCCAACTTTAGAAGAACTAAATGCGGCTCTGGACTCCCTTGCCTCTGGCAAGGCACCTGGGAAAGATAACATCCCTGCCAAAGTTTTGAAGTGCTGCAAAGAGATCATCCCCACGGAACTGCATGAAATCTTCTGTCTTTGTTGGAGGGAAGGTGGAGTACCGCAGGACAAGAAGGATGCAAATATCGTCATACTGTATAAGAACAAAGGCGACGGGCGATTGTAACAACTACCGCGGCATCTCTCTTCTTAGTGTGGTAGGGAAGCTGCTTGCCCGTGTCGTATTGAAGAGGCTCCAGGTGCTTGCAGAGAGAGTCTATCCAGAATCACAGTGTGGATTTCGAGCCAACAGGTCCACTACTGACATGGTATTTTCCCTTAGACAGCTGCAGGAGAAATGCAGGGAACAAAGACAGCCACTTTTCGTAGCTTTCATAGATCTTACGAAGGCTTTTGACTTGGTTAGTAGGGATGGCCATTATAAAATTCTCCCCAAGATCGGATGTCCACCCCAGCTCCTTAACATCATCAGGTCCTTTCATGAGGAAATGAAGGGCACGGTAGTTTTTGATGGCTTAACATCAGATTCCTTTGACATTCGACGTGGAGTGAAACAGGGCTGTGTCCTTGCGCCAACTCTATTCGGGATCTTTTTTGCTGTCATGTTGAAACATGCTTTTGGAACTGCAACAGAGGGAGTCTATCTCCGGACCAGATCAGACGGAAAACTCTTTAGCCTCTCTAGATTGAGAGCAAAGTCTAAAGTCCAGCTGAAATGCTTACGGGATTTCCTCTTTGCTGACGATGCTGCTGTTACTGCTCACTCTGCCGAAGACCTTCAACGACTTATGGACTGTTTTAGCAAGGCCTGCCAAGATTTTGGATTATCAGCCTGGAGAAAAAAAAACCATCATGGGTCAGGACGTGGATTCACCTCCCCGTATTATAATCTCTGCACAAGAATTGGAGGTCGTCCATGACTTTGTGTATCTCGACTCAACTATCGCCGACACACTCTCTTTAGATACTGAGCTGAATAAACTTATTGGTAAAGCGGCCCCCACATTTTCTAGACTCACAAAGAGAGTATGGCTTAACAAGAAGCTGACGGAACATACAAAGATCCAGGTCTATAGAGCCTGCGTCCTGACACTCTTGTTTGTGTATCTCAGCTCAACCATCGCCGACACTCTCTCTCTAGATACTGAGCTGAATAAAAGTATTGGTAAAGCGGCCACCACATTTTCTAGACTCACAAAGAGAGTATGGCTTAATAAGAAGCTGACGGAACATACAAAGATCCAGGTCTAGAGCTTGCATCCTGAGCACACTCTTGTACTGCAGCGAGTCTTGGACCCTTTACGCATGACAGGAGAGAAAGTTGAATATCTTCCATATGCGTTGTCTCCGAAGTATCTTTGGCATCACCTGGCATGACAAAGTTCCAGTCTTGGAACATGCTGGAATTTCTAGCATGTATACACTATTGAAACAGCGACGTCTACGCTGGCTTGGGCACAAGGGTGAAACGTTCCCGGTTCGCTCGTGCCTGTCAGTCGCCGTAGAGCCGGTCGCCAAGGTAGCGCGAGGCTCCACCCACCCACCCGGTTTTTGAGCTCTCTGTGACTTTGTGAGGTTCCTGCTTGTTGTTGCAGGGGCCATTTTGTGTGCTTTTCCATTGTGTGTGAGTCAGTTGTGTGGCTTTTGTGTTGTTTGTGTGTGACGTGTGAAAGTTGGTTTTTGAGGTCACCCGGTCACATGACCATGATCACCAAGCCACACCCACCCAGTCACATGACCACCAAGCCAGACCCACCAAGCCACACCCACCAAGCCACACCCACAGAACCAGTAGGGAAAATTTTTAGATTTCACCACTGGTTTGCATTCAGTAAGGAAATAGATATGTATGCTTTAGTCCTTGTGCCTTGGCAATTTTAAGACATGTGGACTTCAACTCCCAGAATTCCCCAGCCAATACAACTTTACTCCAGAATTTTCTCAGCACAATTTCAACTTCAACTCCCAGAATTCCTCCAGCCATATGTTCCGCATATCTTAAAGTTGCCAAGGCTGAGAAACACTGCTTTAGTCATTTCTTTTTTTATAGATCAAGATGAAAATTTTCCATGAGAAAATAAATTCTTGACACTGTTGAATCTAATTGATTATCCAGGATAATCTCTTGTTTCTTTAGCAATGAGTAAGCTTCAATTTGTCTGACTTGTTGCCATTTTCAAAATGTTTCTTTTGACAAAAATCCACTACTCTGTCTCCTGTTGAGGAGATGAAAACAAATAATCCATCTTATGATTTAAAAGTCAATGTTATTAAAAATAAGAAAAAGAGAACGAGGGAGTAGAATTTCTTTCAGCTTGTCAAATGCACATAAAGCTAAACAGTTACAGTAATCTTGTATTTTGGCTTTAGGTGATCATATTACAATTGGATGGAATAAGATATTTATTGCCAGTAAGTTTAAAAATAGTGCTCAAACAGCAATCTCTCATAGAATATTGAGGAGATTGAAACAATTAGCCAACATTAAAAATAATGCATATTGTAAAATAAGGAAAACCAATTGCAAATTATTGCTTATAATTTTACCTCAATCGGAGAGATTTCTCCCATTTCACTTCTCCAGCTAGTTTGTCCTGAAATTATAGAAATAAAGATAAAACAAAGATGAAAAGGTAAAAGATTAAATGAAAGTCTTTGAGTCAAGTTTTAATCCTGGTGATAAAATGTTACGTTTTGGTAATACATGGGTATAACATGAACTGATATGGGAATGATTTGTCATTGACTCCTTCTAGGATGTAAAACTTTTTCTAGTCTACAGTCCTGATATTTTGTGGTACTCTCCCACTTGCGTACTAACCAGGACCAACTCTGCTTAGCTTTTTCAGTATCAGCCAAAGTTGGCTAGGACTTGCTAACATCTAGGAAGTTCCAATCAACTTCATTTTTAACTGCAACATCAGGGTTAGTCGTATTTATTTATTGAGGAAAATGATCTAAAGCTGCACATTTGTGTTTATCAAATGTATGAGCTTCTAGGGTTATATGTTCATTTTCAGATGTTTCAGTGAGATGATGATCAGGGAGGTCCTGAGTTTTTTAAAGAACAGAATTCCAAGCATTCACTATCAAAGTCTAGTCTTCACAACACAGGTATGTGGCAGTATGTCATAGCCCAAACAAAAAGCAGTTGATGTTGATCAGTCTGGAATAGGTTACAAAATGGTTTCCAAAGAGTTTGGACTTCATTAGTCCACTGCCATGCAGATTGTGTACAAATGGAGGCAATTCAACCCCATTATTATCCTACCCAGGAGTGGTTGACCAAGTTCCCACTAAGAGCAAGACCTCCAGGAGGTCTCAAAGAACCCCAGGTAAGGTATAAGGAATTAAAGACCTCTCTTGCATTGGCAAATGTCTGTATTCATGAGACCACCACTGCACAACAATGGTGTGCACAACAAGGTTACAAGGAAAACTCTCCCAAAAACGTAGCCCATCCAGAGTTTGCGAAAGACCACATGGATAAGCCACAATAGCAATAGCACTTAAGACTTATATACCGCTTCACAGTGCTTTACAGCCCTCTTTAAGCGGTTCACAGAGTCAGCATATTGCCCCCAACAATCCGGGCCCTCACTTTCCCCCAAACTGAA
>QLTV01003388.1:3045011-3101303 GCA_003457575.1 Thermophis baileyi | reverse complement strand
GCCGAACTGCAGCTAGCAGTCAGCTGAAGTAGCCTGCAGTGCTGCACTCTAACCACTGCGCCACCTCGGCTCATACAAGGCTATCGGAAGAATGCAGACGGATGAGACCAAAATAGAACTTTTTCGCTTGAATGAAAAATGTTATGTTTGGCGAAAGATAAACCCTGCATTGCAGCATGAAAAACCTATCCCATCTGGGAACCAAAGTGTTGATTGTTCCATGGTTCGGACCTGCTTTGCTGCCTCTGAACCAGAACGGCGTTTCATCATTGATTATATGAGTTCTCAATTGTACCAGCAAATTTTACAAGAAATGTCAGGGTATCTGTCCATGAATTAAAGCTCAAGAGAAAGTGGGTCATGCAGCAAGACAATGACCCAAAACACACAAGTTGTATGACCAAAGAATGGATAAAACAGAAGAAAGGTAATGTTTTGGAATGGCCAAGTCAAAGTCCTGACCTTAATCCTATAGAAATGTGGTAGAAGGACCTGAAGTGGGCAAATCATGCAAGGAACTCCACCAACATCCCTGAGTTGAAGCTGTTTTGCAAAGAAGAATGGGTTAAAATTCCTCCAAGCTGATGCACGGGAGTGAACAACAGTTATTGGAAACTTAGCTATTTGGCAGTTTTGGCCGATTATTGAAAGCAAAAGTTCACATACTTTCCTCAAACACACATAATGTAGTTTTGGATAATTTTCCTCAATCAATCAATCAATCAATCAATCAATCAATCAATCAATCAAGTATGTTTTTGACTCATTAATTAGGTTTCTTTATATAGCATAGGACTTATATAGCAAACAGATCACATTTTAGGTCGTATTTATGATTTCTAATCTTTCTCTCTGTGCACTTCATGACCATATTCAGTAAAAGTAGAGTGTTCAACTAGAAGCCCAAAGGACTCTGGTCAGTATAACCATCACAGAGAAAAATTGGTCATAATTCAAATTTTGGCTCCTGCTGGAAGAGCAGGTGCTAGCTGTGGCTAAGAGGGTCTCAACACACCTGTGGGTTATGCACCAATTGTCCCCATTCCCATTCCTGGATCCGGATGCTCTCATCACTGTCACTCATTCTTGTGACCTTCGCTTTGGACTACTGCAAAGGGATCTACATGAGGCTTTCCTTGAGGAGCATTCAGAAGCTTCAGCTGGTACAGAATGAGGATGTAAATAGTTGCAGTTATTCGGCATATGTACCACCACTGTTTCTGGGGCTGCATTGGTTGCTAGTGTGTTTTTGGGTGCAATTCAAGGTGCTAGTTCTTATCTTTAAAGCCCTTCATGGCTTGGGACAGGGATACTTGAGGGACTGTCTTCTTCCAATTGTTTCTATCCTTACAATCCAGTCTGGCAGAATGAGTATGCTCTGGGTCCTGTCAACCAAGGAACGTCGGCTGGCAGCCACCAGGAGGTCTGCCATAGTGTCTGCCCTCTGGAACATCTTCTCCTAAAATTAGGCTGACCTGGATCCTGCTGGCCTTTTGGAAGGGCTTGAAAATCTGGCTATGTGCCCAGGCCAGGAGTCCTGTGTGTGTGAAGGGCCCCATTTCCTGGCTATATTGACAGACAGATTATAATACCTATTGGCTGCTATTTGTATTATTTTGACTCTTTTAATTGTTTTTATGATTGTTCGTTGCCCAGAATCACTGATTTGATTCAACATACATCATAACAGGATACTAATAAAAGCAATGAACATAAATCGTAAGATCCAAACAACAAAGTTATAGTCATAAGAAGCTAAGGAAATAGGTGATAGGAAAGATGAGAAGGCTAATAGTAATACAGCCCTACTATGTGGTTTGGCATCCCAGCGCATAGAGAGTGTTGTGGCAATTAGTTGTTTAGCAGAGTGATGGCACAGGGGAAAAAACAATGAATGAAGGAATGAATGAAGGAAGGGAAGGAAGGAAGGAAGGAAGGAAGGAAGGAAGGAAGGAAGGAAGGACAATGAAAGATAGATTTCACTGGTTTCCAATTGGAGCATTAAGTGATTAATAAGAGACTATGAATCAGGGGTGGGTTCCACTTACTTTCCCTACCAGTTCGCATTGTGACGGAAGTGCGTGTTTTGCAAGCGCTCGCTCGCTTTGCTTACGCGCGCGCCCACGTCAGGGAAATGACCCTCTACACATGCGCAGAAGCCTCTGCGCATGCGCAGAGGGTTCTTTGCCAGCTGTGGCAACCGGAGGACCAGTTCAGGGGCGTGGACAGCCATCACTGCTGCCGGCCATCACTGCTGGTTCGGCGAGCGGGTGAAAATTTCCACCACCGGTACAGACGAACCGGTCCGAACCAGCAGCAACCCACCACTGCTATGAATGTATGTTCTTCAACTTGTGTGACCTTTTTTAAAGAGCCACTTTGACCTGCTGCTAACGGCAAAGTAAACAGCCCTTACCGGTTTTGTTTGAAAGAGAAAAGGTTGCTATCACAGTAGTAAGTAAATGTCCTCTTTCAAATGTTTTGGCTACCAACCTCCTTGAAACCATTTCTGGAGAGGAACAATGCAGAAATCTGGTAAAATATTTTAGATAGATCAGGGGTTCTCCCACCTTTCCATGAACCTTAACATATACAGTGCAGTTTATGCTAAATATACCATATGCCTCAAATATCTTATTCTCTTTTTGTGGAATTCCTGCCTTTCTTCAGGATACCCGAGTTTGGAGGCCATAGTGCATGAAAAGATAGCACTAGAGAGGGGCATAGTATTACAGGATACATTGAAGTTTGACCACTGCAAGTCATATATTATCGCTAAAAGTCTTTATCACAATTCAAACCTGTCATTATCCTCTTGTACTCCCTTAAATAATGTTTTTATAATTTAAGTTACCTTCCTCCAATCTGAAATTTTTCCATTAGACCCTAACTTATGTATTAAAAAGAAGCAACATATTCTAGAAGAAAGAAATCAATCCAAAGTGAATATAATATGTCTCCATTTTTTTTTAATCTTTACAGCAATTGATAGATACTGTGCAATGTGCATAGTGCCTCTGGGAGAAAATAAACTTATTTTCAGATTATTCACATCATGCCTCATATTCAGGTGCTACACTGTCTTTACAAGCTGCATTCAGTTCAGGGGTGAAATCCAGCAGGTTCTGACAGGTTCTGGAGAACTGGTAGCGGAAATTTTGAGTAGTTTGGAGAACCAGCAAATACTACCTCTGGCTGGCCCCAGAGTGGGGTGGGAATGGAGATTTTGCAATATCCTTCCCCCAGGAGTGGGGTGGGAATGGAGATTTTGCAGTATCCTTCCTCTGGAGTGGGGTGGGAATGGAGATTTTGCAGTATCCTTCCTTCCCCTGCCACGCCCACCAAGCCACGCCCACCAAGCCACACCACGCCCACCAAACCACGCCCACAGAACTGGTAGTAAAAAAATTGGATTTCACCACTGATTCAGTTGCATCTTTGATGTTTATGCCTGCGGTGAATCTTTATTTACCTTAGACTGGGACTTAGGTATTAGATAAGAACAGTTCAATTTGAAAAACTACATTGTCACTATTCATTCCTAATGTTACAAAAAGCTGCAGGGTTCTTTCATCATTTTCTTGAAATCTAAATTTTCTGAGATGGCTGCATATTTGCAATGGTCAAAACAATTGTTACCATTTTGCTAAAGCAAGCCTTCTTATACCTAGGATACAATATAATCTGTAGAACAGAAAGATTCTTGCTCACTTTACATGAACATATATTCACGCTATTTGTAAACTCACCCAGCCCTTACCAGATTGAGAGATGGTAACTACAAGTTGTTACATGAAAGATTATATAGAACAGACGCTTAATTAATGGTCTATAAAAGCAACTTCTTTGATGTTCTTCTACTTCTGTTCAGAAGCTTGTCAGGACCAATGCTGCAACTCCCCAGTACCTCTGTTCATGCATAAAAATAGTTTGGAATAGAAGTCCATTCTCTGTCCCATGTCTCTTCTCTAATTCACATATATACACTATTGACATATGCCACATAAAATTAGGTTTTGACCATAGCTCCTTGTCACTGGATATTTTCTGTAATCTTTAGCTACAAACCCAAGTAGATATATTTATAGGAAGGAAGCATGATTGTACATCTCATACTGATTAGCATAGATACTAAACATACCTTTTGAAAATCAGTGTGACCTTAATCCAGGCATCTGTGGCAATTAGCTCATTGCATGTAGGGGTGCAGAGTAAATATGAAGCTATTTCCTTCTACCCTGCTGGGCAGTGGCATCTTTTCTCTCATATTTAGCATTGGATAAGGTCATATATCATTTTAATTAGAGCTCATGATGACAAAAGTTCTAAGGGAACTAGTAGCAGCCAGTTCGTGGACCGATTCTACCAAGTCTCATCCATGTGACCAAAAGCAAAACGTCTCACTTGAACTTAATGCCGTTCATCTTTATTTGAGAGATCTGCTTCAATGTACAAATACTTATTTTATTTTTGACTTTTTCCACTGTGAAATGCATAGGAGTTTATTCAGCCACACGTGCTCTTGACCAGGGGTCTCCAAACTTGGCAATTTTAAGACTTCTGGACTTCCTCAGACAGCCAGGCAACCCTAACCCTGACCATTCATTTCAGCAGAAAGCAAGATGATTCAGATTTTCTTTTAACAAAATTGACTGAAAGCAGATTGGAAAAAGTTATAGAAATCTCTGCAATAGGATTGGTTTCACTTTAGAATCTGATAAGGAATTGTGCAGAGTAACCTCTGGGCCCTGAAGGCTTGCACAGTGAACTGTGATGTTCCAGTAGATATAAGTAATGATTCAGTCAATAAACAGATACGTTAAAGTGTATAAAAATAGTTTACTCAAAGAAATAGCACAGTCCAAATAACAGTCCGAATCATACACGTTCAGTCAGTGTTTAGAAGTACAGCAGTCTCCTTACCAGCCTTTCTTTGTCTTAATCAGCAAACAAAGATTTCAGCTTTCAAGCAATTCTATACTATCACAGATAGCTACGCTACACACAGAGCTTCCTCTCAGACACGAAGTCACTTAAGCAATGAATCAGCAGAAGAGAGAGAGCTAACCATGTTCTCTAGCTCCCTCTTATGGCCGTTACTGCCAGTCAGAATGCAACAATGCATTTAAAGCTATATTACATATATACATTTAAACATTGATTTGTGGCTTATTTATATTAACCAACCCAACCGTTTGGACAGAGTCCTAACAGAATCCAAATTAGTTTCCATGTTGCTAGGGTGGAGACTTTCTTAGTCTTTCACTTAAGGCCTCAGTATGATCTGCTGAACAGGGCTATTCTCTCAGCTGATGTGAGGAAATGTCCTGTGTTCAACAGGTGAATCTCTCAGAGAATCTAAACTTATCATTAAAGCTATTGACCTACTCACACATCACATGCTCTCAAACCACGCCCTAGGATGCTGCCTTCCATTTGCCATATATGAATTGCTCACTTATGTGTATGCTACTGTTTCCCAGTACTGTTGCTTGTGCTAGAAGTGTAAAACAGTTTCCAAGTTTTGCTTTTGATGCAAAGGTTACAAGAGCAGTCTAAATAATACCTACTGTGAACTTTAGGTTGACACTGATGAAGTGTCATCTCCTAAGGTAAAATAAATTTAATAAATAAAAATGAAACGGGGGGGGGGGGGAACCATCTCCTTATGAGATGTCACTGTATGGCACCAAGCCTAAAGTTCACACTAACTCAAACAACTCTTGTATCTTTTGGATTGGGAGGTGTGTTTTTTTTTCTTTTCCATTTTAACTATCACAATAATCTCATGTTTGGCTAGATAGTTTTGGAGATACTAGTTTAACTAAAATGTAATAGTTTTGCTTGCCATCATTACTGATTTTATCCTCTTTTATTATACATTGATATTGGTTTGAAAGTTTGATACGGTTACGAAAAATGGTTGATGGATTGCAATGATCTCAGATTAATTCTGCAGTGCAGAGGTGTTGATCTTTCATTTATTTTTCAGTGTCCATCTGTACTTTGGAATCAGACAAGGAACAAGAAATTGCAAATGATCTACGGGAAGCAACATGAGTTTCTGTTTATACTTTTTAATACATTTATGAGTTCCAGACCAAGGAAATATTCCCTGAATAAGCTTCCCATGACATGAAATCCCTAACTGTCCAACTCTTTCAAATTCTGGAACTTGCTGCTTTTTAAAACTTCATTATATTATATTCTTATATTGTTAAAACTTGCTGTATGCCTAAAAAACTCCCTGAAACCTGGATGTTTTGTAGTTCCCCAAGGGGGAAGATGAAAATCAGCATGAGAGATCTAGCTTTGGTCCATGGAAAAAAAATACTTTCCCTTTTCTGTCCACTGACATATTTATTTAATGGATTCAAAATATTTGTCTCAAGTGGAATCTTACTGGACTGTGCCATTGTGTGGGTTTATGGAAATGCATAGTCAGAAATTCTTGCCGTATTGCTACATTTTGCTAAGCTTAGGCTGTATGGATGGTCACATTTTCTTATGACATGGTTGCTGTGGGAAAGGCAAGAGTCTATTCAGAAGACTTCCCAATCTATTACTTCTAAATGCTGTTGCATCTGTCCTGAATAAGAATTGCAAGAGCTGAGCACCCTGAGTATTGTACATGGGGGTAGGAAAGCAGTTTAAACTTTGCAGGGTATTCTAATTGTTTTGATCTTTCAATAATATGATGTCAGGCTTCCAATTCTGGTTTGCAAAACTCCAGATGCCTGCTAGATAACAATAAACATAGCGGCCATGTAGGATCATCTAGAGTTTTGCAATCCAGATCTGATAGCATAAGCAAGTGACAGTCTTAAACTACTTGCCATCAGCATCTCTGCAAGTGACCTACAATTGTTGTCTTTGCCAGGGTAGGAGAATCAGACCCTCATGTGTGAGGATACCACCCATTTCAGATGAATTCCACCCTTCTATGACCTCACAAGATGCACTTGTAACCATCTTGAAACTGTAAGCTGACAAACCCCAGAAGTTAATCCGTGCGGTGATGATAATTGTTTGATAGGAACTCTTGCTTCACACCATGTCCTAATTTTGGTATTACACCTTTCTCCAGAAGCCAGGAGACCATGGTACTGTGGTTTTCTCCCATTTCCCCCTCTGCCACTTCCTAACAGCAAAAAGGCAACACTGAGAAGTAAAGATTAAGATAGTGTAAAAAGATGCCCAATCCCCTTTTGGCACTCTCTCATTGCAGGCTAAAGGGAATACTAGCCAATGCAAAGAGGAGAACATAAGGACAATTGCCATACACTCCACAGCAGTAGAAGAGTGATAATTGCAATAAGGAGGTGTAGTTTCTAATTCAATGTCCACCAGTGGTGAGTCCACTGCAGTGTAATCAACCCTTTTCTAGATCAATAAGGGTACTGAAGCCTTGGTAGATTAAACACAGTATCTAGAAAGACCTCAACAAATATGAAAACACAAGGGATACGGTAGTTCTTTTATTCTTTATATTTAGAAGATTATAGTATATTATATGCAAAGGCATTTATTAGAGCCCCCAACATTTTTTGCTTCAAGAGGAAATGGAGAAGCAGTAAGAGGAAAATTGCTATACTGTACAGTCTTTCATCCCTTCCCTCCTATGGAATGTTCTCTTCAAAAAGCAAATTCATTCATGAGAGAAGGGACCACCAGGTTCATTAAAAGGAATGTGAAATCATAATTTAATGTGATAAATCTAGCCAGACTTTAGGCAGGCAATTCCCTCATTTTCATTCAGAATGGGAGATGGGAACAGATTAGAAGCTTATGTTTTCAACATAGGGTATCTATTACAGATAGCTTAGATGCCCTTTGAGCATCAAGGTGCTTCAAGATCCTTTCCTGGGGCCTGCCAAGTGCCTTACGCAAGCTGATATTGCAAATACGCTTTACTTTTAGAAAAAGAGGGAAATTGTAAAGCTAATCTCCAGGATGCAATAAGCTATTTAATGCCTCTGTGTTCCACATAGACCTCAAAGTTATTCTTAGAACACATAAATGTCTGACAGCTACTGTGGAGAGGTGGGTTAATGGAGACCAAGTGTTGGTGGGGACAGAGAACAATCTAACTAGTTTCCATCTCAAATACATGAGTGGTTTGCAATCAACCACCCCCATCTTGGCAGCATTTATATACCACTTCTTGTAAAAGATTTCAACATAGTTTACAATTAGATTTAAAAATAACTAGACAACCCATGACCTGTTGGATTGTCATTTCAGAGATAGTTCCTTTACTTAAACAGAAATAGAATGACCAAAAGCAAAAAAAGCAATGGGAGCAGGGGTGATTTCCAACTTCATAATGAATTGACCATGACTGACTGCCCTCTGGCAGCTGATGGTGGGACTAGTCTACCTGGCCTCCAAAGAGCAAGTGTGGTTCTGGTCTACTGAACTGCTGGGCAGCAATGCAGCAGCACTGAAGTCGCCACAAATTTGCCAAATTTCAATCCGATGGGAGTCAAGGGTCCCAGATTTTGGATGCATTCCATAAGTTAGTTCATTTGAGGTATCTTGAATCAAGAACTGCTGTTCTTTGATGCACTGATTTGCCCAGTTAAAGGTTACAGACACAATAATTTTAGTAGTATATAGATTATAAAACATCTCTCTGGGTATATTGACTAGATTAGAAAGTTATAGTTTTAGTTTGGCAAGATTCTGCCATTAGGTACAAGTAAGTAAAGGACTGAACTCAATTGGATTTCACTGTCTTGTCTTTGGGCTTGGGCCTGACGAGATGGGCTGGTTATTGTTTGCAGAAGGCATGATCTCACACCAACTCCAGCTCTCTGGACCAGCTGACCAAGGCAGGCTTAGAGCAAGTCAAAGATATCCTTCAGTTAGGGCATATTTTTCCACCAAGTTTGTTACAAATGTCTTTCTTTTGGTTGCCAGTACTTTGTCTGCTATGGCTAAATTTATTTAACTTATTTGTTAAGCTGGGCTTTTCAGAGATTCTGACAGTTTAACAAAAGAAGATAAATCTAGAATCTAATTCTGGAGACCTGTGCAATCCAAACTAACTTAACCTAACAACAAGATCAGACTTCTGAAATAAGGATCTGAGCAAACTGTATTCTACCTGGAAGTGGATAAAGCATAGGTTGATGTCTTAAGCTTCAAGAAATGATGACCAATTTCAATGCAATGCTGGTCATTAGAAAAGGAGTAAGATTTACAGAACTTCAGTTGAGATTTGACAGGCTTGAACCCGTATCTGAAGCACTGCTATTAATGATGCCAACAAACTGTGCCCTGATGGAATCTAAGCCTAGCAAATTGCCCCAAACCTGGAATCTTCTGGATAACTTCTGGGCATTCCATAATCACATCAATGTAGTGATCTATCTGATTGCCAGAAGCAAGCAGTACTTTACAGAATTTTACTTGCAACAGCAATTCTTGAGGACTATCATGGTGTATTTATTTAATCAAGTGGTAAACATTCACTACAATGATGGAGGGGGAAGCAACTGTTGAATTAGGATATAATGTTTTATTCTGAAATATAAATATCAAGAAAGTTTGTGACATTAGAAAGTGATACAGGATACAATTTTTAATTAAAGCAGTTATTTTAGGCTAATAATTCAAAGTAGCAGCTCTGAAATTGTATCCATCATTGCCATCAGTCTCATCACCAGGACCAACAATAAGCATTATGGATTATCTAGCTAGAGGCAAGTAGCCCCAAAAGCTATCATAGGAATTTGAGGCAAAAATAATTGCTATTTGATATTTCAGGCTCCTCCTTTGAGTGCAGCCTTCCTTACCTACTGCTGTCCAGATGGATTGGCTCAATCCATCTAGCCACGCTGAATAGGAATTCTGAAAACAGTATCCTGCATATTGAGTGGTGCCAGGCGGGAGAAGGTTTGTATCCAGCCACTGCTAACTTTCTCTTCTCTGTTTGCAGGCATGTACAATGGCACCGTGTAGCTGGGTGATTAAAATTCCCATCTGTGTGGACATTTATTATGAGGGCCAGTGGAGGACAGTAGCTGAGATTCTGGTGATGCCTCCTTTGTCTGCTGTTTCCTAGCTTTATCACTACAGCAGAAGCAACGGTGGGTACAGCCCATGAGGAAGGTACAAAAGTACCTTCCATTTCTTAGAAGACTTGTGGATGCTGATGAGCCTTGGGAATACATTATTTACTGCAACCAGCTATACCAGTAGATAGAGCGGAGGAGCTACCTTTGGTGGCATATGTAGCTGAGAGATGGAAACAAGGTTTTAGAAGAGGACCTGAGTATATTATACTAACTACTCCAAGTCCCCTAATTGTGATTCAGCAGATTGCTGCTTTCAGAAGTTCCCTGATGGAAAATGTGATCTACCATCAATGTTGGAGCAAGACTCCCATGCCAGTCTTGCTGTCTTTGTGCACATAATTGAAAGAGTGAAAACTGACCGCAAGTAATAAAAAGGGTTTGGCTGACCGTATTTTTCATCTCTCTGCTTTTCTTCCTGATCTCAAATTCCAAGTCAGGACATACAGTATGTTTCCATGAGAATATCAGCTGCCCATGTAATCTCACAGCTTCTCCCAACAGCTGGTTGGGAAAAGCTGCTCTTCAATCTCATCCATTTCACACGGGACATCTTTATGTTAAATAGTATATTTTTCTCAAACTGTATGAAAATGACAAAAAAGCCATTTTGCTTCCTGGATATATATTTTTCTGTCTATGCTCTCCTAAAACATGCCTTCTCTTTTTAAATGATGTTATTTAAAACATTCATTACAGTTCTTAAGCTCAGCTGGCTGAAGAACTGTAGGATCTGGAATTTATTAATTTATCAAATTTATACATCGTTCATCTCACCTAAGTGACTGCCATGATAGAAATTCTAGTAAAATACTTAGATGTTCAGCTGGATCACCATCATGGTCTGAGTTTGGACATAATTTAAATAGCAGTGGGAGAGGAATATATTTATATTGCATTATATTCTATACTCTTTGGTTCCATAATTAAATTGTGCATAATCCTAGACTGAATATAAATAGTTTTGTTCTTAATTTACTATGTATATAGAACTTAAGGGTGGCCATCTTACTTGATAAACAATTTTGATGTGCTTGGATTCATAACTGAATTTTCCAAAATCATGAATATGGTAAATCGAAGCACATAGGTTATGGAAAGGCTCATACTGTTCCATAAGCGTTTTTTTTCCCCATTGTATGAGGTTCTTATTTTAGCAGGACATTGCAAATCCATAGCAAGGTTCTCCCTTTCACACTTTTCTGGTCATTGAGATCTTCTTAGACTCAATTTTTGCTGTTTTATTTCCAGACATTATATTTAATTGGAGGAGGGATGGTGTTAGAGACCAGTCATTGCAGGATGCCAAGATGTCTGACTGCCTTCGCAGTGTTTATTGCTTATATACAGTTTTACAAGCAGCAAAAGGTAATAAAGAGCAACAGCATTTTCATTGGTGAATTCTCCTTGCCAATCCTTAAGAACATCCTACATCCTGTTAATACAACCTAGATGAGATCATGTACCAGCCAGAGATAGTGTCCTGCTTCATCCAGGCAATATGAATGGGGTGAAATCATGGGAACTGGGTGAGATCATGTAGGTACTTGAGGCCCTTCTGAGGTAGGCAGTTTGCTGCACATAACCTCCAAATGACCTCCATCTCTACAAGGAGGGAGGTATTTTGGATTTTTCTGGGTGTTTTTCCTAATGATTTTGGCAAGCTATATGACAGCAGCAGGACCATGACTTCAGCTTCACTGTGCTGGCAGCAGAAAATTACACAATTTCCTTCATCTTTGTGCAAGTAAGCAGTTCTTGGTATAAACAATGAAATCAGCTTTCCATTCTATGGGGAACGGGAGGGTGCAATTTTCTCAGGTGAGAAGCAGAATTCAGCCTTTGTCTTCAGTGGATTAGAAGGTAGCTACTAAAAACACAGTTATGTATGTATTGTTCCTTTCTTAATTGTTAATCTTGAACAAAACACTTCCTTAATCAAAAACATGTCAGAGAGATTGGTAGATAAAAAAATGTATTGTATATTTAGTCACTGGTTAACCACCTAACCAGTACAATGCCGTCAGCATGAATACAAAGAAAAGAAAAAAGAAAAGAAAAAAAGAAAAGAAAAAAAGAAAAGAAAAAAAGAAAAGAAAAACAACCCAAACCCATTATCTGCTGCTTTAATGGTGTATTGCCATTTCAGGGACCAATACATATATTTTAAAATTATACTTCCCTGTCTACTTGTTTCCTTGGGACAAGGAAAAGAGGCTTGTTAAGATAAAAACTGGACTTTTATTCAAACATTTATTTTTAAATAAAATTTATTACTTTTATTTTCCTTTCACAAATCTGAGAAGAAACAAATGAAATGAATTGTTTGAGAACAATTGATTCACGTTTAATTTGCTATAATCAGGTACAACTTCTCAAAGCCGACTGAAATTATGATGAGTTGCATAGACTGGATTTACTGTGAAAAATGTTAGGTCTTTAAACTCACTAGAATGAGGCTTTCTCCTATTTATTGCTATTCCTTCTGTTGATGCTCAGTTGGCATTGTAGAACAAATGCTTTGTCAGTGGAGATGCCTAATTATCTAACTGGTCAAGCAGTACTTAGTTTTCAACTGTGAGAATTTGACACACATGGAAATGTGTGCTTGATTGATGCTTTCACTCCAGACGATGAAGAAGATGCAGTGGATCGAGTGGTCACTTTTGAAAGTTCAAGAATGTTGGATCAGCACATGAAGTTTCAGTGGAAAAGATACACTTTCCTGTGGTTGTTCCCGAATAGCTTACTCTTGAGTTTTTATGAGATGGCGAGAGTGCTTTCTTGAGGTAAATTACTGAGACTCTTGCATTCCACATAATGCCATTCAAAGGTTGATTGAGGCAACATCTTGAGCCACAAAAAGGCAAAACACTTTGTAGCCTAGCAAGTTGAATAAGCCCAGCCAATAAGATTAGTTTAAGGTTCATAAGTCATGATGAAAATTGGGTGAATGGAATAAGCATGGTTCAGTTAACATGGGAAACCATTTTGTACAAACATTTAATTATTTGGTCTTCTGGTTTTTCATTAGGTTCCTAGATTTTTATAAAGCTTAGAGATTATTTGTATTTTCTGCCCTCAGTACTGTCATCAGTATAAGGTAAGATATTGAGGTTTCTTCTTCCAATTTCAGAATCATATTAATCTTCTAATCCAGCATCCTCAAAGTTAAAACTATTTTCTCTCCCACTGTATCAATCTTCTGCAGCTAACATATGGATACTACCAGCTACATATGTGGATCATAATACCAACTGAAGTCTGGCTTTCCTCAAAGAACCATGGAAAAATTAGCGTAGTGAATATGCTCTATCATTTTAAGGACTCCAAAGTCCCCCCACCCCCACAACATGGAGTCAGGGAAAGGACTATAAGGACTAAAACACATTCATAAAGAAGAGCTCATCTTAATTGCATCTCACCAAGAGATTTGGAACAGTTCCAATTTTTTGCTTCCTGCTATTGGTTTCCCAAAGCAACCTCTATGACACGGGTGTCAAACTCACGGCGTCATGTTGCCGTCACGTGACATTTCACAATGTTTTTTCCCTTCACGGAGCTGGGGTGGGCGTGGCCTGCGCGTGACACATCCAGCCCCTGCTCTATGACACCCCTGCTCTAAGACAAAAGCTATCCTACCTTACATCTTCTGAATATCCAATTCTCCTTGGGACATAAATAGACACAATAATAATGTTTAGCAAGTTCAGTAAAGGGAAAAAAAGAAAAGCAGATGTAGATATGGATCAGTTTATCATTAGAGAGAAAAACAACTCTAAGAATCTTTAATAACAAGGTGGCATGGTTTAGAACCGGTCTCTTACTGCTGTTTGGTTTGGGTTGTTTTTTTCTGACTGAAGTGGAAATTGAAGATTTGTATTATTATGAATGCACACAAATAGTTGCAAACTAGATTGACAATGTGTGAAATCATTTCCTTGAGTTTTGAGTGTTAATTGTGCCCTGCAGTAGGATAATCAACTTCAGATGGCTCCCTGGGCAAGGAGAGGAATTGATGAAGACACAATTGAAATTTTGAACACTGCAGCAGAACTTCATAAAGCATTCCTCTTAGCAGGATGTCTGGGAGAGGGGGGAGGCTTCAATTTGCAGTGAATATCTTGAGCCAACATGGAGAATTTAGTTAGAAGACCTCATCCTCCACCAATGAGACTCTGCAACAGTGGGTGTGGGAACTGTGGAAGTCTGAATGCAAGCATCAGCCCAGCCTTTGGCCTGTGTTTACCAAGTGTCCACACTTTCCCTGCTGTGAGTAATAAAGCCTGCAAATGGTTGCACATGTGTTTCCATTTAACTCCTAGCAGCCATGACTCACTGCTGGGCGCTCAGCCGGCTCCACTCCTTGGCCGTCAGCAAGACCCGCCTCCAGCCTGGCTTCCTGACCCTAGCATTGTCAAAACACTTATACACACTCTTTCAGTGCCTATTATAAATTTAATTTGTTTATGTGCCCCCAGGACATTCTGGGGGTGATTTTACAGTAAGCAAACATCCTTCTCTTCCAGTATCTTCTGGTCTACATTTAGAGTGAATGGAGGTATCATCATTGAGCTCATGTGGAACACTGAAGTAGCAGAAGTTAAGGCTTAGTGTGTCTACACAAAGTTCCATAAAGTTTACTATGCAGAACATTAGACAAAGACCATTTTCAAAGTAAGTGAAAGAATATCGTTTAGGACATTTCCAAGGAAAGAAACCAAAATTACATGAAAAGAGGCAGAATTTGAAATGGAGACTTCAAACCTTACCCATTCCCCAACTTTTGTAAGGTCGGCTGCTGTCAACCCAAATATGGCGCCAATCTTACCAAATGCAAGTTTCTCCTCAAGATGGTATTCATAGGGAATACCATACCATATGGGGAAAACGTGTCAACCGGCATACGGATAATCATTTGATGGAAGTTATTTCTAAAAGAGGAACAAAAACGCTCTAGTGTGAATGTCTAAGACTATGTGCTACACTTGGCACTTAATATATTGTCTCCAAAATATTCAAGAATATTTAGAAGAGCATACTTGGTTCTTTTTTGTTAGGAACCTGGCTGAAATGGCATTCAACCAATAAACTCAGAACATGGGAAAAACCATCTCCTTTACAGAGGAATCAAAAAACAGTCTCCCAAATTTTGTGTCAAAAGACTACTAAGAATGCATTGGTATTGAGCTTCAAGTTCTTTACTTCATATTTATTGAAAATCAGATTTCTCATTAATGCCAAAACTCAAGGTTGCCTAGAAACGCCATCTTCTGTTTTAAGATTAATGCAGGGAGAAAGATGGAGGATGCCTTTTCCGAGACTCTGGAACTACAGTAGTATTGACCACATTTCAGAGGCTTGATAAACCAAGCACAGTAGACTGGTACTCTGCCTTCACAGTGATGTCCATTTTCTTCAGCAGCTGTTCATTTATTTCTGGAGAACTTATTAAGGTTGACTGTCTTGATAGTAGCAGCTAGGCCTTCTTTAGCACCTTGCACCAAAGGTTAGCCTTCTAAAATAGCAAAGTCTGGGTGGAGGCAGGTCCCAATTAAGGGCCTGGATCAGGACAGCAATGGACTCGGTGCCATCAGCCCGGTGGGAAAAGGCCAAATTCTAACCTTGGTTTTGAGGAGGAGACCTCACATCAGGGTGCCTCCTATAATTGCATTCCTTCTAAGCTCGACTGCTCTTATAATTCTGACAAAAATTACTGTAAAAAAAAGAAACAGTCCGGTTGCTGCCCGGACTCATGGCGAGTGGCTGCTCTTAAGTGGGGAATTGCAGCCTGAGGAAAGCGGGGGGGGGGGGGAACTGTCAAGGAAAGGCAGCGAGACCCGATCTCGCAGGGCCGGAGGAGAGGGAAGGAAAAGCAGCGCACACTCCGACCGGAGCAGGCCAACCGCCCGTTTTGGCCCAGCGCCACAGGAGGAGGGGCTGCAATTCCCTGGAGCCCATTAAAAAGCCAGGCTTAGGCTAGAACCCGGAGAAGAAAACATCTCCAGAAGGCAAGAAGCAGGAGCTATCAGAGAGGCGGCTTTTTTTTTTCCAGTCGCGGGAACCTTTTCCACCCCCCAGGCTCTCCACCCCACCCCGAGAGACAGGCTTGACTGCAAGGCAAACTTTGAGGACAACCTCCTGCGGAAGCGGCACGCGTCCCCCCGGAATCACCACAGATACCGCGCTCAGAGGACTGAGCGGGGGCGCGCGCGCGCGCCTGTCTGGATGAGGCGGCAGGAACCGTGAGCAGTCAAGCCTCGGCCACCCCCTCCGCCAGCCCGCCTTCCCTCCCACCCGCTCCGCAAGATGAGTGCTACGCTCCCGAGCCTCCTGGCCTCGCTGGCCGTCTTGTTCCTGGGGAGGGTGGACCGCCTTGCCGACGCCTGCAGCTGCTCCCCGGTGCATCCGCAACAGGCGTTTTGCAATGCAGATGTAGGTAAGAAAAAATACGGCTAACCGCCCTCCCCTTCTCTGCGGCTCCCCTAGTGGCTTTTCTCGTGGCTTGATCGACCCCGCATTTCTCTTATCGCGGGCAGCCCCCTTTTCTCCCCTACTGCAAACTCACTTGTTTAGCGGCCAAAACAACCCCATCCCTTTATCCTGCAAGGAAAGAGCAGCGTTGGGAGAAACCTGGAAGGGAGCCCGCACGTTGATTCCCGCTTCGCCCCTGCCTGGCCAGCGACCAACAGTTTCCGTCGTTAGTGCGGGCGTCTGAATGCTCCCGGGCTGATTCTGCAGATCCCTTCGGTTAAAAAACCAACCACCACCTTACCCAAGATTTAAAAAAAAAAGAAAAGAAAAAAGAAAAAGCGAAGTGCCGGCCCGCTTCGCCTTGCAGTTCGCTTCCTTTCTCTCTTCTTCCCCGCCTTTCGCTCTAGCGCGCTCGCTGACCTGATCCACAGGAATTCATTTGAAAGCACAAAGACAACCGCGGACTGAAATTCCTAATTTCTGGCGATGGCTTTCTGCCTGCAAAATGTAGGCTGCTGCCAGACTCTGATGGAACAGCTTCGAAACGGGGAGGGGAGGGAAGAAGAGGAAGTATGTGGAAATTGGAAGAGAAACGACCACAAAACGAAAACTTCACAAAGGCAAGCTTGAACCATATAGGGCCATCTTCTCTGACCCAGAAGGGGAAAGAATGAGTTCCCCCTTAGACGTGTAGGGGAAAGAATGAATTCCCCCTTAGATGTGTAGGATTTTAGATCTGTATGGCTTTGAAAAAGCAACGTTCAGTTTTGGAATGGGAGGTTGCAGCCAACCTTCCCTAACCCCACAGATTGTTTGGCAACAGAGGTAGATCCAATCACTTGCTGGGCAGTTCTATTTTGCATTTATACAAAGTTCTCATGTCCCTCCCTGCCTTGAACTCCAAATGCAAATATACTCCTATTGTGCCCTGGGATTTTCCCAGAATTCTCAAACCGAAAGGACCACTTCACTGTTTCCAGGTTGGGCAAAACAGAATTACAGGGGTTTGGAAAGAAGGAAACCAGAAACAGGGAGGCAAAGAAGGATAAAAAAAGCTCCAGAGCTGTGAAGTGGCAGTGGAAATGAACCAGATTTCCATTCCCTAATATAAATTATATAAATATAATCTCTTTACAGTCTCTTAAAACTCCTGACTCAGGGATAGAACATTTTTGGTTTTCCTCTAAGAGAAGCTGGAGTCCGTTTTAAGTGTTGCTATATTCACTTTTCCTCCCCATTAATGAGTGCTTTGAGCAGCTTTCCAGCAACCACTGGTCCCTTAGCTGAGGGCTTTTTACTTGTTCCATCATCATCAACATACTTCCTGTGTGGTAATCAAGCCAGAGGCCCAAAGTTTTTGTGGGAGGGGATGGGAGTGAGGGTGGGGAAATCAAACTAAGAGTTGTTGTTCACAGAGTAATCTAGCAATATTTGAAGACAGATGTAAAATCACCCTGAGGGACCCAAAATTTATTCCCAGTGTTTGACAGCCTCCATCTGCCCAGTAACAAAAAAAAAGTACTTAAGAGGTACAGGTAGTCCTTGATTTATGACCACAATTGGACTGCAATTTTGGTCGCTAAGTGATTTGGTTGTTAAGTGAGTGATCATGTGACTGGACCTGATTTTACGACCATTTTTACTGTGGTCGCTTAGCAAATTGCGTGGTTGATAAATGAATCACGGGGTCGTTAAGTGAATCTGGCTTCCCCAAATGACTCTGCTTGTTGGAAGCTGGCTGGGAAATGGCAACCATTGTAAACATGAGCTGGTTGCGCAGCACCCCAATTGTGATCACATGACTGTGTGGGGTGGTTGGATGGCTAGAACTTCAAGGATGGATCGTAACCCAGTTTTTCTGATATCATTGTAACTTTGAACCATTGTTAAATAAATGGTCATAAATTGAGGACAACCTATAATTGGTTTGGGAATAATTTCTTTGGCCTGAGATCAGAAAATTAAGAGCCATCTGCTTCTGCCTTCCTAACCTTTGGATTCTAATCCAGTGGTCCAAAGGCAGTCAGATTATCATTTGGAACCCAAAACCAAAGTGAAGGCATAACCTGAATATATGAAGTAGTAATAAGGGGGAGAGCATTTCTGAACCTACATCTTGTCCTAGCTTCTGAGCAATTGTACAAGGTTCCCAAGCAACTGAGATTCAAGAGCTGGTTGCCCATTTAATTCTTTCTGTTTCACCTGCCAGTTTTGGAATATAAGATTATTCCAAATAATCCTTCAAAATAAGCCTTTTCTTATTTCATTCCATCCAGAGTTATGCATTGTGGGTAGTTGCTTTTTGTGTGAGTGGAAAAATGTCTCCAGCAAGGCCTCCGTCCCAGCATGGATTTTCATGAGAAAAAACACACTCCTTGTTTCCATGTTGATTTAATCAAGGCCTTGTGATATCATCATATGTCCCTTTTTCTTGGCAGTTGGAAAGAAAGAATGAACGAGTTAAGGGAGAGAGACTCTTGTTTTACCAGTTTAAACCAGGCATGCTGGGTTGCATCCTTCACTTGCTCTTTCTTTTTCGACATTGTCTTTTTCTTTTCCCAATTTACTAAGCTTGGAATCTATTGAAAACACTGGATCTGACAGGGCTGGGTTTCAGTTTCATCTTTTTCTCCCTGTGAAATTCCTTTTATTAAACCTTAACATAATAAGCAAACAACTCAGCCCTCATTTTTCTGGGCCTTGCTCTACAGTTGGGATTTGGAAATATTTTGGTGGGGCAGCTTATCTGTCTCACTGATTCTGACTGTCAGCATTTGCAGAATTGGTATGCCCAAGCTGCCTTCCTTGATTTTGTAATGTCTCCAGGAACTGAGTGGCTGTTCTCAGCAGCAATTGTTTGTAGTTTCGTTATACTATCCAGTATCTCTTCCGTCCATGAGAATTTCTGAGTCAAAGTATTTTTGCACTAGGGTCTTGTGACTTTTTCAACCGCAAAGACATCCTTCTGTTTCTTAGAATTAGCTGAAATCCTTGTTAGCACTTTCTTGGATAATGAGACAATCCTTCTAGGAGCAGTTCTCTTGGGTTAATATCAACTATGCCACAAGTCTATAGCCAAGGTGCCCTGCTGAGCCCCTTGTGCTTTTGCAATTTGAAATTAGACTACATATTTTAATTTTCCAGTGAAGCACTGTATTAATCTTTTGGAACAGCATGGACACACACACACACACACACACACACACACTTTCAAGATTTATAGGCACTTAAACACTAGAAGAATTTGATTTTATAAGTCTCTGTGAAACCCTACTTACTTTGTCAAATTCAAGGTGTATAGCTGCTGATGTGATAATAATCCTGTTAGTATTTAATGTGCACAGGACTCTTTATTTTTGCGGAATGCCCTATTCACTTATTTCTAGTATCCCTTAAATTGGCTACCACAGTCCGACTTTTCATCAGCCAGAACAAGTTTTGAAAAGAAAAGTTAATAGCCTGATAGCAGGGTGGTCGAGATATGAGAGAATCCATGCTGATTAATAATTTTATTTTAAATAATATATTTTTCTGTTTTAATTTTAACAGCTGGAATCTAAGCTGTACCGATAGAGAATAATATTTGTAGCTCAGGGATGAACTGAGTTCTAGTTTTTGTTCAACCCTGAGCTACAAACATTCTTTTCAATCCAAAGTGTAAAATAATTGTTTTCACGAAACACTAACTAACAATAGTCACAAGAAAAATAGATGAGCCTCCTTTGTTTCTTTCCAAACTTCATTAATATTTCAGAACATCGGTTCCCTGAACATAGAATGGAGTATAATTATTCTGGATCCTTTAGGTATTACAGAGGGAAATTATTTGATGTAGAACCACACAGGAAAATATAGGTCATAATAGGAGATTCAGTATGAAAAATGATGGGGAGAGAACTACTTGGCAGTAGGCTACACAACATGTTGATTTCCCAGAAATGTGGCAGTTGTCTGTAGTGACAGAAACAATAGACATCTGACAGACATCTGAGAACCAAACCTATGTGGCTCAATGGAAAAAGAGAAGGACTGGTCATGTTTCAGAATAAATAGTGTGTGTTGGAGGGAAGTTCTCGGTGGGATGTTGGTATATTGGTATGTAGTCTATGTGTTAGCAGAAGGTTTGAATGAGGAGAAAGAATCCACTGAATTAAAAACATGACATGTTTTACACACTACACGTAGAACAGACTCAATTATAAAACATTGAGTACGCCACTTCAAAATAAAGTTTTCTGGGAGCAGGACAAGCAGAGCAGGACAGATTTGGAGTAAGAAATACACACTGAAGACCTATGCAATAACTATTTTCTTTCCACAACTAGAAGTTTAGCAACATTTCTTGCCTCCATCTATTGCAGGCAATACTCCATACAGAGCTCTAATTAGGTTTCCTCCCTGAGGATGCACTGCTTTTGGACTTTTAATCTACTGAAAGTAGGCAATTGGTAGCTTTACAATCATTGGTACAGCTAGGTACAGTGGCAGAAGAGTGACACACATGTGACAATGTCATAGTGCAAAACCTGCCCATAAATTCTTGCCTCCCAATGTTGGACATAAGTATGACATCATAGAACTTGCATCATGACATTGTAATGTATGTTTCATCACTTGCTTCCACTTTTCCCTTATATGCTTATGTTTGTAATGATTGGGGCTATAATCCCCAATTTCTTCTGATAGCCAGGACTGATGGAATTAAAGTTCAAAGTATCTGAAGGACTTCTGATTATTTCTGCTGTAAGGAAAAATGAACTCTCAGTCCACATCCTATTCAGAGAGAACAGAGCTGGTTTTTGATTATGTTTTTCTTCTGGGTACTTCAGGGTGGGACGAGCTTGGGATTTTCTGCAGATTTCTGCAGTTTTAGAAGAGGAAACACAGAAAGCTGTATCAGATCAGACTGATGATCCACCACATCCAGTGTCCTCTACATTGTTTGGCATTTTGGTGGTTATAAACAGACTCCTTTCCCAGCACAATTGAACCTAGAGCCTTTTGAAGGCTGTGTAGTACCACTGAGCTACAACTTATCACCAAACACTGGACAGAAAAATAAATGAGCTACTTATAAATGAATTCCTGGTCTCCTACTTTTCCTATTTCAGCAGAAAGATATTGAAGCAGGAAATTAGCTTGGGCAAGAAGAGCATAGCTGGTATCAAACTATGGACACCAAGATGACTAAGATAAGATACACCATAGTCTCTTACACCTTGGATTTTTAATCTTTAAAAAGGATTATATTTAAAAATCAATCCAATCAAAACATTTTGTTGCTCCCAGTTAAGAAAATACTTTGTCTTGCTGTTCCACCTGCACACTGCAACTGGATAGGCATCTGAATGTTATTTCAGATTAGCAGCAGATGAGGGGCAGGGGAAAATATTACTTTGGGAACCCACAGGGAATGGGGAGATTGTTGCTCTCTTCGCCATCATATGCTACCTGAGAGATTACTTCTTTCTGCCATAATGTTAGAATTTGCCCTGGTGATGGATTTAAATAGTCATGCAACCACATCAATTCCTGCTGGAGACATTTGTCCCCTGCTTGTGAACTTCTAGGGGCATTTCCAGATGGGGAAAAAAGTCAAAGCCAGAGGGGTTCTTTTGATGTGCTTAGGCCATCTCCCCTTGCTTATGTAGGCACACACCCATATGCACAGAGGTGGGCTGCACATACTTTAACAACCGGTTCGCTGAAAATGTGAGTGCGCGCGCACGGCCGCTTCGCGCGCAACATCAAAAAAGGCTTTTTCGATGGGGCGGCTTCCTGCACACCTGCTAGGTCAGCCACGGATAGTAGAACGGGAGAGGTGCGCAAATCAGCTTGGCTGCAGGGTGGGAGGAGCAAGCCGGAAAGTAAGATATCTAGGACCAGAGAGCGTCGGGGTGGGCGGGGCCAACCAGGGCTTGGAACTACTGGTTCGGGCGAACCGGTCTGAACCGGCAGCAGCCCACCACTGCATATGCACATTTGTGCTCCTTTTAACTTCCCTTGGGAAGCTCTCTTGGCTGACATGGTCCTTGGAGAAACAACAGATGTCTGTTTACTCACATTCCATTGCATGGAATTGTGGTAGAGTTTACAGATTCTATTGTAGCAGCCACAACACTATGCTATTTTTATTTGCATTGTTTTGTGCCATGCAGCCACAAAGGTCCACAGGAACCTTTGTACAACTGCAATCAGCCCATCCCATTGAACTGTCCTACAGATCTTGAGTCTGTGGCAGCAGCCTGCTATGAATAATATTGGGTACCTGGTGACTGTTAGATGATAGCCTCTTTTCCCATGACTCTTCTAAGTGCCACACAGGAAAGCCCCCCCCCCATCCCCATGTCTGTTACATCAGATCAGCATGCTATATAAGGAATCCAGATCCCATCTGAACCATACCTTTGCTTATAAATGGATAATGCACATGATTTTGGTAGTATACATTCAGGATTGAAGCATCACACTGAGACAAGGAGACTTATGTAAAGAACTTTCCCACTCTTAATCCCCTTACCGCCTTTCTTTTGTAGGAACAAGCCCTAATTCCTTCAACCCTCTCCCTTTCCACCTGTTTTAAAACTTTTAAAGTAGAGCCTACCTTGGCCAGCACTAATGGGCTGGCTTCATGTTTTTGCTGAAAATATTCCTTTGTCAAATAACTCTTTTTTCCTTTTCAAATAACTTTTATTTTGATGTTTTAAAAGTAATTAGATAAGTGATGAATATACACACACATAATGCTTGCAAAAAAGGAAAAGGCAAACATGCTCAATATGTATAGCGGTAAGAACAATTAAGGTTGGATATGATTTTGTGAATGGGTTTAGGCTGCCAGAGTTATGAACCGAGACCTACTTAGCAGCAACTGAAAGTGCTGAGAGGTTGAGATTTTTAGGAGTTTATCTTTGCCCATATATCTGTACACTCATGCATACACACTCTCATTCTCGGTACCAAAGCTCCACTTCCACAGTGTTCAGTTTGGGTTCCACCCCTTCAGTTGAGACTTCACACTCTTCTGGGCAGTGTAACCTTGTATATACTAGGCTCTAATTCAACCTGAGAGTCATTAATTGATCTGTTAACATTTTTCTAATCAATGGTGACCCTCCCTTGGGTGCTGGAAAGATGATGAATAAATTGAGTCAATCTAAGTGTACTATGAAATAACTAGGGTTCTTTATCATAGGTACCAAGGGGTGGATGCATATATGTGTTGGCATATTTCTCCAGATTCCTTTTCTGGAATATCCCCAGCTCAGTGATCAGAATTTTTAGAGCCAATCTTCAATCATTAATGTTTGAATTCTTGATGTAGGACTCTTCAGAAGATAGGTTTTGGGGCTATAAGGCAGTTGTGCAGTTAACAGCCACACAGATCTCTACCCTGGATGCAAGAAGTCTATTTAGTTCATTGCAAGTGACTTGTTTTTTTTATCTAGCCAGGAACAAGCAGTCTCCAGGATGACTCCTACTTAGCTATATATGTTGGTTTATTTCTGCCTTGGGTTTGAGATGAGAAAGTGGAAGTCTTGACCAAATTTAATGGCTAACGCTTGTTCTCCCTAGCCACCTTATTTGTCAATGGTGGGACTATAGCAGTAGTTGGACAATATGGCTCTAACACCTATAATCATATTTGTGAAATTTCTTCATTTGCATTTTCATTCTGTCTTCTCTCCAAGAAGTTCAGTATGCTGAACCTCACAAAAATTTTTTGAGTGGGGCAGACCAAGAGTAGACAGTCCATAGGCAATGATTGTCAAGCTTATAGCAGCCATTCACAACCAAGAGTGTAAATTCTTATAGTCTTATCAACCAGGTTTATTGAAAAGGAAAACAACGATTATCTTGGCTTACTGAATACCTTATAGTCTTACTAACCAGGTTTATTGAAAAGGAAAACAACGATTATCTTGGCTTACTGAATATCTTTACTTTAGCTTCCCATTATCTACTAAGTTTGCTTAGGTCAGAGATTTCTTGATCTTAACACCTGAAGATATCCTGGTGAGATAGCTATCCATTTTCCTAGTAAAGGAGAAAAATGGAAATGTTCCAAATTTGGAACATTTTGTAAGATGAAATCATCTTTCCCAAGCCATTGGGCATTCTGATTGCTATACCAAATGAAACATTGGCCTGTCCCTTTGAAAAATATTTCTGGATGTTATCAGGTGATTGCAAGGAAAATGAAGGTGGTGTTCCTTTCCTTTCCAAATGAGCATTCAGTATTGCCATCTTTGGTTCTTTTTGAACTGCCTTTTCTTTCTTTCTTTTTCTTTTTTCCACTTTCTTCATTTCTCTCTCTCACACACACACATATACACATACAACTAAAATATGCTGCATTGCTTACTACCCTATTTACTTTATTTCAATCTGATTTATCCTGACTTAAATTCCTAGAATAAAAATAGAAGATTCATAGTAAACCTCAGTGGCTGCCTTAGCATAAACTACTGGTAAATGTTGAATTGTGAACAAAGTAAAACCAAAAAAAGCCCAGAAAATATTTTCAGAATATTGAAAATGACTATATTGAAAATCTTACAGTAATTATAGTAAGAATAAAAATGCAATATTGTTCTTTTTAAGTAAATGGTTTTGTAGACTGCATATAAGCACCCTGTTTTGTCACAATAGTTAGTTGAGGGTGAAGGTTTGTTCTCTGAGCTTGTGGGTTGGTTTTCGAACATTTCGATACTAGGCTAGGTAACATCTTCAGCAGAGTTTAGGGGATGTCAGTGATTTAGGGGATGACAATAGTTAAGTCAAAATACTAGGAAGATAAAAACGACCTTGATTCCTGGTGATTTCATGGAAATGGCGTAATTTCATTGGTCGCAATACAGAAATAGTTTACCATTAATTTCTTCTTTCCAATTTCCTTCTTATTTTTCAACTTCTCAGTGTAGCCTACAATCCTGGCATTTTGTGGGCTTTCTCAACCATGTATTAAGCAGTCCTAATTCAGGTTATTATTTTTTTTCCAAGGTTAACCAAGGCAGCCCTTGGCACTTTCCATCACTTTATAGTATCTTGAATGAATTCATGAAATCCACACATTTGTGAAGGCCTCCAATCTGTCACTGTTTGCCAAAAAAAATTCATGGATATGTTTCAGATCACCAGATGTTAAGCTCAATTTGGAGGAGACTTTCTCTTTTCTTATCTGAGAACTGACAATGTTACACTAAACATAAAGTTGGCCATTTTGTCTGTCCCAAACCTGTGGGTAGCAAGGGTGGTAGTTCTCCCCTATAGAAGGATTTAGGACTATAGTGTCAGAGCAGGGGTGTTTTCTCCCAGATGCTATTTTGGTGCTTCTTGTGCCAAATAGGAAATTCTGTGATTATGAGGTAAACTCCTAGCTACTCTTTAATGGCTAAAAAATGCAAAGCTACAATATGTATTTAACACAGCATATGGATTGTCTCTGTGGAGAAGATCTGGATGGGAAATAAGAGAGGGTGGATGTTGAAAGGAGAGGGGATTTGAAAACTGATTTTATGTCCTAATAGTTATTAAAACAGGGACTACACTCAAACAGACAGTGTGTAGGATGTGTTAACTGAACCAGCATCATTTCCTTTTTGGCTGAGAATTCTAAAAGATTACCGGTAAATTGAAATATTTCATTTAATGAATATTTCATTTAATTCAGTTTTCCGTTCAGGCGTGCCTATGTAAGGAAGGTGGGTGGTTCTCAAATGTGGGCAGTGATGGGAAGAGCTGAAGTTTGCTTAAAGTAAGTTCTACCTGCGAGAAGTAAGGTTGTGATGAACTGTAAAGCAAAATTGGAGCATCTTATTTTCTGTTCTGTTGAGGGCAGTTTGAAGAAAGCAATGGGTGGGGTTGGAGTCAAAATTGGGAGGGAACCTATCTGACACTCCCTCTCGCTTTTTGGTATGGTCTTCTCATTTTTCAGAAGTCTAAAATCATTCTATAGAGAGACTGTTCTTAGTATGGGTTGTCCAACAAAACAAAATTACCATTTGTGTGCTTTAAATTTAGGTTAGCTTTATGCTTGCTTAACTGTGTCAGCTTCTTCCTCTAGAAAATAATCTATTGTAATCTGGAAGAAAATGATGTTGAGAGTACTCTTGTGAGATGAATTTTTATTTTAAAAAATTGTCCTTAGGAAACAATCTGGAATGCGAACAGCTTTGTTAGCTATGCTTTAGAACAACTCTGCATTTCTGGTTCTGTTTGCAGCTGGAAAATAGAAAACCAGCTTTCCTGTTTTTGAAAATTTCAGAGACTGGTAGGACTGCCACAAGCAGTAGGAGTAGCCACTAGTGCTCTAATTTGGATTGTACTGCTTGTACTGTGTTGTTTTTAATCCAAAAAAAGCACCTGACTGATGTTCTTCCATCCTGGCTATTTAAGCTGCCTATTTAGCCCTTGAAAGTGGTTTAGGTTAAAGCCTTGGACTTCTCCAAAGAAACAGGCAGGAGGCTATTGGGTCCCTTGCTATGGTAACTGCTAGGAATGCGAGTAGCATCAAGTCAGGCTTAATCACATTTTTGTGGATGGGCGTGCTGTAGAGAAATATCCAAATTAGCCAACAATGAACAACAAACAGGAACGGACAAAGCAAAGAGCAATGGAGCTATAATTGCTCTGGCCTGATTTTAGTCATATTTCGGTAGTGAACAGGGACCTCAAGCAAATGTATAAGAACACAAATGCTGGACATCATTAGTCTCTGCCAGATTCCTGATGTGAAATTAATTTTTGAGAGGGACCAATCTTTGACTTGCAGAAAGGCTAAAGAGATGTGCGTAATCTAAGTAAGCAATCAAGCTCATAAACAGAGAAACTTAATAGAAAATCTTGGCTGCTGCTGCCAGTAAAGGAAGACCTATCATTCATATTAGAATAAAGGCATATGCATGTGTGTAATGTAGAAGAAACTGATGAGTGATGGGAGGTGTGAGGAGCTACAGGAAACAGATGGAAGACCTAAATTGCCAGTGTGATATATCTACATTGGAAGGACAACATAGAGGTATTACCAGCTGAGCTGCTGTATCTGTGAATAATTTGGTGAGGCATATTTAGAAGATTCTGGCTTCCATTTCACAGCCTCAGATACAAGTTTCCCTTGTTTGAGGATAATACAAAGATGTACATCAGCTGAGCATAGTACAGAAAAAGTAATTTTGGGAATAGAACAGCAAGCCAAATAAATGAAAGAGATGGGATAAGAGCAGGATATTCAGCTAAGTCTCCTTTAACCAATACAATTCAAAATACCTTTCCAGCCTCAAATACCTACCATCCAATCAAGCTATCCTTGCTTCCATCACATCCATGCACTGATTCAGTTCTGAAAGGAACACAAGAAAGCTTCCTGTTAAATTTCCTTTGATCTCAATCCAATTGCAACTGCAATTGTTCTTTAATATATTTGCCTGAGATGGGGCAAGGGGGTGACACACCTGTTTGTTTAAGCCCAGCTTTATGTATAAAACAAGGTGGGGATGACTGAAAGGTGGGGGAATGGTATATTGTTGATAGAAAGCTGAATTCTGCTAACATGGGAATTTATCTTTTTGCCCCCAAAGATATATTATTTCTTGAATGACAGAAATTCTATTAAAGTCTGCTTTGTGAGAGCAAGAATACAGTTTGACTTCCATAAAGCTGTGAGAAGGGGGGCACTGAGCTCTTTAAATGTCATCAAGGCCAATTGTATTGATTACATGCTGTCTCTAAGGCAATGCCAGAATTCTTCACGGAGTAATAAATATGCTTGCTGAGACTTGATTTGCTTGGCAACATATTTCAGGGATTGTGAATAAAATCAGGCAAGCAGACTGATAGGAACACACAAGATGATGGGAAGGGAAAGGCTAATATATCACTGTGTGAAAAGACAGTTATATAGTTAGCCCTTGACTTACAGTCACAATTGAGCTCAAAAATTCTGTTGCTAAATGAGGCAGTTGTTAAGCGAGTTGCACCTCATTTTACAACCTTTTTCCCACAATTGTTAAGTGAATCACTGCAGTTGTTAAGTGAAATGAGATCACCAAGCGAATCTGGGTTCCCCCATTGACTTTACTTGTTGGAAGCCAGCTGGGAAGGTTACAAATGGTGATCACATGACCCCAGGACAATGCAACTGTCTTAAATACATGCCAGTTGCCAAGCACCTGAATTTTGACCACGTGACCATGGGGATGCATAAACCAAAGCGATTAAGTGCGAAAAATGGTCTTGAATCACTTTTTTCAATACTGTTGTGACTTTGAGCGGTCTCTAAACAAATAGTTGTAAGTCAAGGACTACCTGTAACTGGATGTATGAACAGATCCAAGTGGGGAGGACTGATTGCTAATGGAATCCCTCAGGACAGCTGCCTCATTACCGTACCAAATTGCCATTGGTACTAGCAAACATCACTTCATTCTGCTACTTTTCCTGAAGGAATTTGTCTGGAACATCTAACATGGAATGTCTTTAATCCTAATCATTATTACATGTTGTAATGCCATTACTTCAGATCTGTAAATTATAACTGAGATCATGTTCCTAATATGTATTTTGTAGGTTCTCTGTCTTTATATTTACCAATATATTACAGTTTTGAAAAGCCCTGCTGGCTTTTCCCATTTGTAGATAACCTGTTTCCCCCAAAATAAGACATCCCCTGATAATAAGCCCAATCGGGCTTTTGAGTGCATGGCAATAAGGCCAAGCGCTTATTTCAGGGTTCAAAAAAAAAAATAAGACAGCGTCTTATTTTTGGGGAAACACGGTACTAATGTTGAAATCTTGGCTTTGACTCATTTGCCTATTTCTCATTGGTAACACAGTTTATTCCGATAATTTTATATAGCAATACAGTATGTTGCAATGATATATTTATCTAAGTTAAGGTATTTCTCATAGCTCTTAAAGGTCATTTAATAAAGGTAGAAATCAGAAAAAAACATGCCACCTCATAATATGTGGATTGTTACGCTAAATTTATCCTTATGCTTCAATAGATCTCTCTGTTCCAGTGCCTTGGTCCGATCCCTTCATTGCTGCGTCAAAGTGGGACATAGATAATAAATAAAGGATTACTTCTGCCATGTGATAAAGGGCTCGTTAAGATGGGATTGGGTAGCCTGCTGGCGGCTGTATTCACATAATTTGATCTGTAACCTTACCTACCCTCAGGGTATCTATGGTGACAAAAATTAAAGTTGCTAAATAATTCTATTCTCAATGGGCTAAGTTAATTTCTTTCTTATTCAAGACACAGACCTATCTGAAAGCAAGCAAAAGCATGCACAAAGGCAATCCATTTGATTTTATTGCTATGATGACTGAAATGTGATCTGCAGAATGATGGGATCCATCTTTACAAGGTGCTAAAAGCAGGGTTGAGTTTTGTGAGCCTCTGAGTTGGTGTAATACCCCTGTGGGAATCTGCGGTCATTTGTTGCGAAGAGTCAGTCCAACCAAATATTCAAGATTTTATTGCAGCTGCTTGCAAGTGAAATATGGCAACTACTGTTACACCTGTTAGGAACAAAACGTACTGTATACTGTTTGCCAGCTAGATCATTATATAATGATCTAGCTGGCAAACAATGAGCCATAGGGAAAATAGAGGCCTTCTTAGTCAGGCATTAACCACCACCCCTTTTAAAACCAAGAATCTTCTTTTCTTATGGTGGCACAAAATGTATAGAGTGTATTCAGAAAGTATTCAGACTCCCTTCACTTTTGTCAATTTTGTTATGCTGCAGCCTGATTTTACAGTTGTTGAAATTCATTTTTTTTCTCATTATTCTACACTCAGTACCCCATAATAACGAATTTTAGAAATGTCTGTAAATTTATTAAAAAGAAAAAACTGAAATATCACATTGGCATAAGTATTCAGACCCTTTGCAACAACACATAGCTCTGGTGCCTCCCATTTCTCTTGATCGTTGCTGACATGTTTCTACACCTTGAGTGGAGTCCATCTCTGGTAAATTAAATTGATTGGACATGATTTGGAAAGGCATACATCTCTCTATAGGAGGCCTCACAGCTGACAGTGCATATTGTAGCAGAGCAAAAGCCATGAGGTCAAAGGAACTGCCTGCAGAGCTCAGAGACAGGATTATTGCAAGGCAATTATTGGAAGGCTACAATAAAATTTCTGCTGAAGATTCCTAAGAGCACAGTGGCCTCCCTAATTCTCAAATGGAAGAAGTTTTGCACAACCAGGACTCTTCCAAGAACTGCTCTTCCAGTCAAACTCGGAGAAGGGCCTTAGTAAGAGAGGTGACCAAGAACCCTATGATCACTCTGACTGAGCTCCAGAGGTCCTGTGTGGAGATGGGACAGAATTCCAGAAGGACAACCATCACTGCAGCTTTCCACTGATCTGGGATGTGGCAGAGTGGCTAGACAGATGCCTCTCCTAGTGCAAAACACCTGAAAGCACACTTGGTTGGAGTTTGCAAAAAAGCACCTGAAGGACTCTCAGACTGTGAGGAACAAGATTCCTCTGGTCAGATGAAACCAAGATTGAACTGTTTGGCCTCACTTCTAAATGTTATGTCAGGAGGAAACCAGGCACTGCCCAATACTATCCCAAAAGTGAAGCATTGTGGTAGCAGTATCGTGCTGTGAGGGTGTTTTTCAGCAGCAGGGACTGGGAGACTGGTCAGGGTTGAGGGGAAGCTGAATGGAGCAAAGTACAGGGATATCTTCAATGAAAACCTCTTCCACAGCGCTCAAGACCTCAGACTGGGCTAAAGGTTCACTTTCCAACATGGCAATGATCCGAAGCACACAGCCAAGACAACACAGAAGTGGCTTAGGGACAACTCTGTGAATGTCCTAGAGTGGCCCAGCCAGAACCCTGACTTGAACCCTATTGAACATCTCTGGAAGGACCTGAAAATGGCTGTTCACTGATGGTTGCCATCCAACCTGACTGAGTTTGAGAGGATTTGCAAGAAAGAAGGGCAGAAAATCCCCCAATCCAAGTGTGCAAAGCTTGTCACGTCATACCCAAAAAGACTTGAGGCTATAATTGCTGCCAAAGGTGCTTCAGCAAAGTACTGAGTGAAGGGTCTGAATACTTATGCCAATGTGATATTTCAGTTTTTTCTTTTTAATAAATTTGCAGACATTTCTAAAATTCTGTTTTCACTTTGTCATTTTGGGGTACTGAGTGTAGATTAACGAGAGAGAAAAAATGAATTTCAACAAATCGGGCTGCAGCATAACAAAAGTGACAAAAGTGAAGGGGGTCTGAATACTTTCTGAATGCACTGTATATAGGAATCAAATATATACATGCTCCTCAATCCTCTTTGTGCCCGTCTCCCATTTCTTTCTGCCTCCTTCCTCCCAGCCTCCTCCCTCAGAACTTGGCTAAGAAAATCCAAAGCACCAAATTCCCTTCTACAAAGCCACTCTGTTCAGCACAGAAATCTTCTTTCTACGAGGTTGCATTTTTTGACAGTGATTCAGCGGCACGTGAGTGGAAAAGCCTGGAGCCATAGCTATTAGCTAGGCCTAAAAATTCAGCTGCTGTCACACAGTTGTCTCAGCCAGACCAAAGGCATCCAAGTCAGGCCACAGGCAGTTTCAAGAGACAGAAAGTGGGGCGGGGGGGGGGAGACACGGGACTCTGAACTACAGTTGATGATGGCTGTACCAGATGTGTAGTTCTACTCTAGACCCCTAAAACTGGGAAGCATATTTTTTTTTCTTAGGTGATGCCACCAGATTGACCAGGCCAGGAAATCAACTTCAAAAGAAGGCTAAAATTACTTTTATCGAGAATTGCTATAATTACAGAATCTTGCAACTCTGATTGTGCTGTATCGTCTCCCCCTTCATATATTCCTGTAAATTGGAGAGGTGTCTGTTTAAGCCTCTTGCATTTTTATTTTATTTTTTTTTTTTTTTTGTGGACTTGTGATTTCTTTTACCCCCTTGTTCTGGTAATAGATTGTGCATGTTTCTATCAAAGTTACCTTCCTCCCAAGCATTATAGAATGCTTGAAACACATAGCTAGTAATAAATGCAGAAGGAATCCCTGAGAACTATTAACCTGAAACTGATTTTCAAGATCCTGCTATAAGGGATAATTTAATTCCAAATTCAGCAGTTTAATAAAATAATATTTTCAATACGACAATGCATGCATGTAAGTACTAGCTTATTTGTAAGTGCCTTTAATGTGGAAAGTATCCAGTGGATGTGATTCATTGAGTGACAACAGGAAGCCTACAAGTTGCATTTTAGACCACAAATAAATTCCAACTAGTCATCAAGGATTTTACTAAAACTAAAGCAAACTCTGGTTTAAAAAAACTGCCCTTGTACTTGAGAAAATGTTTTCAGAAGCTGTGAGCAAATGAAATATTCCTCATCTCAGTTACCTGTTTTCCATCTTATATGTACCTACCGTATTTTTCGGAGTATAAGACGCACTCCTCCCCCCCAAAAGAGGGTGGAAATGTTGGTGCGTCTTATACACTGAATACAGCCATTTTTGGTCTCCCGAAGCCCCGCCCCGCGTGAAAACGGGTGCGCAGAGTGTTTGGGAGGTCTGCAGAGTGTTCCTGGAGGAGGGCAAAAACGCCCCCGTTTTTGCAAAAAACGGGCAAAAATGGCCCGTTTTTCACAAAAATGGGGTGTGCAGAGGGTTTGGGAGGTCTGCAGAGTGCTCCTGGGGGCTGGGGGAGGGCAAAAACTTTTTTTCCCTTACTTACCTCTTCGAAATCTTGGTGCGTCTTAGTAGTCCGAAAAATACGGTAACTGGATCATGGGGATATGGAACAGTATGTCATGCAGATTCTCTAAACCACAAAGACAGGAGTAGATGTAACCCAAGAATTAGATGTACTGGTTTTAAAGTCATACTTTCCTCCTTAAATCAACCCTGTCCCATATCAAGGTGTGTAAAATCTGTAATGCTTTGTCATCTGTGTGTTCTCTTGGAGGCAACTTTAGATGGCCTGCTTTTGGTGGGGAGGGAAGAAGTGTGTTTGGGGATTGTTGACAAGTGTTCACATGATCCCTACTCTGCTCATCAGCTAGCCTCTGTGCAGCTGTCTTCTTTTGTGTGCCCTCTGCACAACCTCTTCATTTCCTGAGTTCCTTTATATACCTACCGGTATCACCTTTCTCCACTTTGGACACCACTTTCTCACCAATGTATCAGCAAGGGAGAGGAAAGCAGATATTTTTGAATGTTGACAGGTATACTAAACATCCTTGGCAATACATAGGAGCAACCAGCAATGCCAAGATTTAGTAAGATTAAGTAAGCCAGAGCATAATACTAAGGGTAAATTTTGGAAATTGCAAATCGCTTAATTAGAACTATGTTAGAATCTTCTGGGCAATCGCAGTGAACTATTGCTCAGCTATAGGTACGTATATATTTTGCTTCTATGTGAGCCACATTCAGTACATGATATTTCCTATCATGAATGAGGGGGCTGGAAATAATCCCTGCCTAAAGCTCTGGAGAATCACTTCAGTTAAAGTAGACAGTGGCTGGGTTCACATCTTATGTTAAACTATGGTTGGATTTCAACAATAATTTGCTGGGGCTCACATATTGTATTAAATAACTGGTTGACAAATCAGAAGGCTAGATTTACACAACACTAAGTCAAAACAAAACCACCTTTTGGCTTGGTGGAATGTGCACATTGAATCATTACTACCCTAGCTGGACCAAAGATTTAGTTTTCAATAAAACAGCTATATATGGAAAATTTATTTCTAAGCGGGAATGCTGAGTCAGTTTTGTACTGTTTTTAACAGCGCATGGAAAATTTGTCAAGCTTAACACACACACAGACACACAAACCTTCTATATCCAGTAAAAATAGCAAAGTTCTGTGGTATATTGAAGACTAACCAAGATATTGTGGCAGCATATTTGACTTCATGAAAGCTGAAACTGTGTTTATGATGCAAAGAGTCTCCGTTGTTTTTCCTGCCTGCAACAAGTTCACATAGCTGCTCTTCTGGAATGTAGGCCTAATTAAACTGGTTGGCAACATGTGTATGAAAAACACCAGGCTTAGCACGTTGAACAGTTTAACAGTGGAATTTGTCACTATAGGATTTTGTGAGTTCCTGCTGATGAAACTGAAAAATTACAATATTATAATTTTCTACAAAACATTACTACAGTTATCTATAGTTCAGCTTCTGACACCTAGGAGTGTATTTTAAAACCTGTCTCCCTTATAATTGCAAGAGAAAATTATAGAAAAGACAAAAGAGGATGGCTTTGGTAAATTAAGCCCCCATGCCCCCTCCCCCCCAAAAAAGTCTGGCCAGAGACATTAAAGAAGAAGCCTCAACTGTTAACCTTCATTTACAGCAGAGAAATAAGGGAAAGAGCTTTTTTCCTCAAACAATTCTAAGTATTATGCAATATACAGCATTTCTATATTGACACATCCTATACCCAGTGATTGGATTGTTTTTGGCAGTTTCAGTGTATGAATTGTCATGCTTTTTATGGATTAGGTGTGGTATACCTGATTAGCTTCTACTTATATGGTCTTCAGTCTGTGGTTAGTGGTTAGTCTGTTGGCGGTTAATGTGTGGAAAGACTGATCCACATAACCTCCTTACTGTGGTTCAAAGATGCACCACTTAACATTTGCTGAGGATATGTCTCTCTTTCAGGCATTCTGCTGTTGAGACAAGCCAGAACTGATCCAAATCTGTATGGAGAATCCATGCCCCATGGAGAAGGAGGCTTGAGATAATGTGATTACGATTGGGGCCAGTGATCTACTGGGCTACAGCTGGCCCACTGGACCTGCTGTGAACCACCCCTTTCCATCAGGGTCACTGGGCTTGGATGTTCTGCAGTACCATTTTGGCTGCAAGGGAGCCTGAAGGGCAGCTGCTTCCTCCCCTCCTGTTTTAAAGCTGGTGATCGGTTACTTGATTTAGAGCAATATTTCTCCAACTTGGCAATCTCATACTTCTGGGAGTTGAAGTCCACACATCTTAAAGTTGTCAAGTTTGAGAAAAAACAATTTAGAGCAGGGCTGTCAAACTCCCGGCCCGCAGGCCGGATGTGTCGCACGCTGGCCACGCCCATGCCGTTTAGCAAAGGGGGGCAAAGTCCCGATACGTCACATGACGCCACCGTGACGACGTGAATTTGACACCCCTGATTTAGAGGGTGCTGAAGCCCTGAAATTGACAAGCCTATCCCTAATTTAATGTATGTAATTGAAAGGATGGTTGAAAAGGTTCCGCTCTTTAACTTATGTGGCCTGAGCAATTGGGAATTCCCTTCCCAATGGCCCTGGCGTTTCAGTTCCACTACACATGGAACGTTCTTTTTTAAAAAAATTAATTCCATCATAGAATGTTTCCTGGTATGGATATGGCCTAGGGCGGCATACAGCATAAAGCTCACACTGATCCAGCATCTCTGCACTCGGGACATACAGAAAAAACTACCATAGTTATTTCATGCCACCTAGTGGCCAATAGATAAATTATCAGTAACTCTGAAACAGTTATGTGTATGTTTATTTTTAAAAAAGCTAAAGATTTCCCCTGTCCAGTTGTGTCCGAATCTAGGGGGCAGTGCTCATCTCTCTTTCTTAGCTGAGGGAGCCAGCCTTGTCCAAAGATGTTTCTGTGGTCATCTGCCAGCATGACTATATGCTGAATGGAATGCAGTTACCCTCCCACTGAAGTGGTACCTATTTATCTACTTTCATTTGCATGCTTTCAAACTGCTAGGTTGTCAGGAGCTGGGTCAAGAACCGGAGCTCACCCCGTCACAAGATACTTGGATCTCGAACTGCCAACCTTCTGGTCGACAAGTCCAGAATCTTAACCTCTAGGCCACCGTGTACCTGACAGCATTTCACAACTTCAACACATTCACTCAGGCCTAACTCTTATTTTCAACTCCAGGCCCAAGAATCCTTACACAGAGGCAGCATCTGAGCTGTGCAAATCCTGGCAGCCACAACTTTGCAGTTAATACAGAGAAACTATTGCAATTTAGCCATTGTTAGGATAATAGGTCAACAGTCTTTGGGGAAACAAAGTTAAGGGGAAAATGATTAGCTGGAATACCTTGCAGGGATCATCTGAAATGTGTTCTGTATGGCATTTGGTGACAGCTTAGCCTGCAGTTGGTGGCATTCAGATTTCAGCCAGGGAAAACCGCCAATCACTGAGTCTGAATGCATAATATTTTCATCTGAGTAAAGTCTTACAATGTTGCACAGCAAGATTTGGTTTCGTCTTGGATCATTGTTTTGCTATTTTATGATCTGAGTGGTTCAGCTTATAAATGAAGTAATATAATTGGAACTCAAAGCAAAAAAAAAGTTTCTATTATGAACCATAGGTGGGCTGAGACAGATTTCAGCAGAGGTAAATCTCATCAGTGTTTTATGTTGTTTAGTTCTAAGGCCCCACTGTATCCGGATACAAAATTTAGCTTAAAATAAATAAGATGCCTTTGAGTGAATTCTGAGCTTAACAATTGGTTTTCAGCAGCTCAGCTGAACTGAGATCACAATCCTTTCACACAAAAAGCCAATTTTTTTGTTAACCTTCTCAATGAACAATGAAACAAACAACAAGCTGGCTTAGTTGTTAGAAGTGTTAGGCAGTTTAAAAATAGGAATTACAGGTAGTCCTTGACATAACCATCTGTTTAATGACCATTCAAAGTTACAACGGCACTGAAAAAAAATGACGTGTTACCTCTGTTCTCATACTTATCACCATTGCAGCATCTCCACAGTCATGTGATCAAGTTTTGGGTGCTTGGCATATATCTATGATAGTTGCAGCATCCCAGGGTTGTCATTTGCAATCTTCCTAAGGAGCTTCTGACAAGCAAAGTCAATGGGGGAAGCCAGTTTCGCTTAATGACCACATGATTCATTTAACAACTATAGTGATTTGCTTAACAACCACGGCAAAAAGGTTGTAAAATGAGACATGATTCACTTAACTGTTTTGTTTAACAGTGGAAATTTGAGGGTCAATTGTGGTTGTAAGTCGACGACTACCTGTACTCTGAAATATTACCAGGAGATCCCAAGCTGATTTCAGTCCATGCCTGCTAGGCACAACTGATATTGTTAATGGCTTAGTTTCTTGTGCAAACAAAGCAAATTGTGGTTTTTAACAAACTCTGGTTAAGAAAATAAGACATGATAAACCAGTCCTAATGTGGAAGTGAGTGCAGTCTTGCTTGGTCTCAGCCTAGTTTGATTATCCTGATAGTCTTTGAATAAAAGGTATCTTCTTTCCTGCTTTTCACCTCTTCCCTTTACTGAAATCAAACTCCCTCCTTCTTCCCACCCCAAATCCACAATAGCCTGAAGATTTTATGTACAAAGAGTCTGAATGCAAAATATTTTCATCTGAGTCGAGTCTCAATGTGTTTGGCTTCATTATGGATGAAGAGACCTGAGTTTTAATAGCAAATCCATTTGACAAGAAAAGCTATTAACCTCTGTTTCTCGTATCAGTATTCTTACAGCAGCACATTTTAGTTAAAGTAATCTTCTTTGTTCCTGGAGGCTGCTTGCAGATAATGCAGACATTATCCTTATCTCTGAAATAAATAGAACAAGGTGGCATTTCAAATATTGTTGCAAGCTTGAAGGAGTCTATAATCAAAGAACTGCAGAAAGGAAAGAGCAGAAAAGGGCAAAAGGCTTTTGTGTTCGCAGCATGCAACAGAAACTCTCACCAGGATTAATAACCCCAGGTTTTGCTTGTGAGAATAGCCGCCGAGTTACTATAAGGGGAAGGAAGAAGAGTGAGACTCGTGGTTACGTTATTTGTAGTCTGCTTTGGAATGGTTGGATTCATCACTGGCACTGCATCTTTCCAGCTTCTTTTGTCTCTCTGTATTTCAGTGATCAGAGCAAAGGCTGTCTCTGAAAAAGAGGTGGACTCTGGGAATGACATCTATGGAAACCCCATCAAACACATCCAATATGAGATCAAACAGATAAAGGTAACGAACAGCTACATGAGAACCCTAGCTTTGGCTATGTGTATACAGACAGTCCCCAGGTTAAGAATGACTTCTGTTCCTAACACCGTCTTTAACTCAAACTTGTATGGAAGTCGGAACTTGTACTTAACAAACGGACAGCCTGTTACTAAAAAAGGGGGGGGTGACATTGTCCTTCCTTGAGCTGATGAACTGCTGAAGCTGCAAAATGCTTTCAGGAACTGCTGAAAATGGCTGAAAACAGGCTTATATATTAAAAATGCACATCTTCAGTGGTTCCTGAAAGCATTGCATGGATTCAGCACTTCATCGGCTCAAGGAAGGGAGAACACCGTCTGCCATTTTTAGCAACAGGCAGCCTGTTTGTATTTGGAGATAGTCCTTACTTTCTGAACCTGGGGACTGCCTGTGTAACTCTGCCTTATACATAAACACAAAGAAGAGCAACAGCAATTCAGAGTGAAACTGCAGAGAACCTATTATATTAGTGCTATTTAGTGCTACACATTTTCTATGTTTTGTTTTCATTTCAGAATTCCAGCTGCCTTGTTTAGAACTATTAAAATAATATTAGTTTACCAGTCAAGAATACTTAGGCTAACAAAAGAATAAGAAAGAGGAAGGGAAAGGGAAAGAAAAGCCTTCTAGTCTTAGCTGATAGTGTAAAAACATTGAAAAACCCCTCAAAAGCAAATGAATCACGGGTTTAACATATGTTAAAAGTTAGATCCAATTGGCATTCTATTCCTACACTGATTTAATGAAGAGCAGAAGAGCTATCATTCTGTATCCCAGAGACACACTGAAACTAGTATGGAAGAAGCAGCCTTTAAGAGCAGTTTTGGTTTCCTGTTTCTGGAATTTCTTTGGAATTGGCCCATTAATGTTACTTTGGTTTCCCTGCATGTCATCTGCAAAAGCTTCTCCCTCTGCTGGTGAAAGCGATTGGAAACAAATACTCTTTTTCCATACCTCAGACCTCTACACTAAAATAACTTGATCACAGTCTCAGTGCAACATCCCATTTGCCAGATTTATTAATGATCTATTACTTTATGAATTTTTAAAATATCCCTAAACATAAAGTTAGCATTTGTCAAATGGAAATCAGTTGGATATAAGATCGCATGTCGAATGATAGAATTCATATACCACATTAACCACAACTTTAGTTTCTAAATCACAGTTTATGGCTTGACACATCTCTGAATCCCCACGTTGTGATCATGGTTAATGGGTGGCATTTAAAAAATAAATAGGTGGCAACATTTTATTGGCATATGGATTGATTTCTCCAAGAGGGAAAATAGATAGGAAAAATATACATGCCCGTCAAAGGATTAAAGAAAATTGTGAAAACATTGATCACTCTCTTTTGACTGTGTTTGGGAAACAACTTGGAATAACATTGGAAACACTAGAATTGTCTTCCCCATCTTGATGTTCTCCAAATGTGCCAGATTACCGATCTTACTGTTTCTAGCCAGGATTTCTGGAATGAGAACAGCACATCTGGAGGGTACCAGTTTGAAAAGGCTGTACCAGAAACATGTCTGACATGATGATTAGCATGAGGAAAGATTTGTGCATGTAAAATCTCTAAAGGGTGTGTTCCATTTTATTTTAAAAAATATATATTAACTGGTAGGTTGCTGACCTCTACTCTTGGCCTTGCTTCTTTCCCTTTCAGATGTTTAAAGGGCCAGAACAGGACATTGAATTCATCTTCACAGCTCCCTCCTCAGCAATGTGTGGAGTGACACTGGATATTGGTGGCAAGAAGGAATATCTCATTGCAGGTAAAGCATAATAAATTTTCAAAGCCTAGAAAAGGAGTAAGAAACAGAAAGCCAATGAAATGGAGGTATGAAAGACAAAAAAAAATCCAAATCTACTTTTTACCAGCACCATATCGCTCTAAATACCCAAAATATTTCTGACAATTAGTTTTGCAGCAAGAAATGCAACTTCAAATGCAACTTCAAATTTGGTGATCATGTGAGCCGAGGTGGCGCAGTGGTTAGAGTGCAGCACTGCAGGCTACTTCAGCTGACTGCTAGCTGCAGTTCGGCGGTTCAAATCTCACCGGCTCAAGGTTGACTCAGCCTTCCATCCTTCTGAGGTGGGTAAAATGAGGACCCAGATTGTTGGGGGCAATATGCTAACTCTGTAAACCGCTTAGAGAGGGCTGTAAAGTACTATGAAGCGGTATATAAGTCTAACTGCTATTGCTATTGCTATGTACCTTTGGCAATTTGCTACCGTACTAGGACTTTGCAGTGGTGTTTGACTGGCTCTTAGAAAATAAAGTAATAAACAGGAACTTTAGTCTGACTCTAGTTCAGCTTCCTGCTCAATTCAAGATTCATAGTAAGGGGTCCTTGGTGCTCTCTGAGCTTGGGTTTTTTCTTGCAGATGTTTCATTACCCAAACTGTGGATAACATCATCAGTGCTAGTAAGGAGTGAGGTTTGCTCTCAGTTAATATTTTAGTGTCTTTCCTGTCAGTGTTAGTGGGGGTGATCTTAGAGGTTCTTTGGTTGGGCTGTCTACTGTTTATTTGGCAGTTCCTTGATTGGGGTATTGTTTATTTGATTGTTGGTCTGATGTTAATTTTAATATCTGCCAGGGGTGAAATCCAGCAGGTTCTGACAGGTTCTGGAGAACCGGTAGCGGAAATTTTGAGTAGTTCAGAGAACCAGCAAATACCACCTCTGGCTGGCCCCAGAGTGGGGTGGGAATGGAGATTTTGCAATATCCTTCCCCCAGGAGTGGGGAGGGAATGGGGATTTTGCAGTATCCTTCCCCTGGAGTGGGATGGGAATGGAGATTTTGCAGTATCCTTCCCCTGGAGTGTGGTGGGAATGGAGATTTTGCAGTATCCTTCCCATGCCACACCCACCAAGCCACGCCCACCAAGCCACACCACGTCCAAGCCACGCCCGCAGAACCGGTAGTAAAAAAAAAATTGGATTTCATCACTGATCTGTGCTCATCTGGATCTGACTGCTGGTGGGGAGGTGTTTTTGGTCTTTTTATTCCCTTTTTGGCTTGTTGATTGTTTCTGTTGCATAGTCTGTAGATATTGTTTATGTCTCTCTATTCATTGATGGCTAATTTGTCAGGGTACCAGGCTTCTAGAAGATTCATAGCCCAGGATCTTATAATACATCCACAATTGGGGGCTGCCCAATTCATCTTAAATCCCTGCAGCTCTCCAAGTTGCAAAATGTCTTCAAATGACTAGCTGAAATCTGCTTCCCTAGCAGTTTCCACCCATTATTTCTAGAATAGAATAATTCTGTTTCGTCTTCCTCATTATAGCTCGTCAGACATGTAATGTTTGCTATCAATTGCCCATAATTTTCTTTTTCTGGCATAGTCATTGGTGAGGGCAGAAAAGGGTGGGGGAGTGATGCAAAACACAGCCACATGTCATGATGCAACATCTGTGGCATATGTGCTTGTTGGGACACCACAATGTAACTGTGAAATTTATGTTGAAACCTCACTACATGGATCATCATTTTGCCATAATCTCAGTTTGCCACATATGCTTGTGTTTACAGGCTAAACAAATTTACTTATTTGAAATGTTCTTAATGAGATTTGCCTTTAGTTCCCTTATCATCCTACTTATTCTTCTCTGGGCATATTCCAGTTTTTCAATCTCCTTAAAATGAGATGCCAGAAATGGAGAACAGTATTTCATGTGTAGCCTAACATGGAATAGAGTATACCTATTATTTTTATTCTATTTTTCAAAAAATGAATGTGAAATGAGCATACTACACATCACAGCCTGAGCTTTCAACTTCATCTTTATTTCCACAAATATATGTTGATCCTGTAACTTTTAACAGGACTTATAAGAAAAAGTGGCTGATTGTTAGGGGCTGCAGTTAGGTGGGAGACAAGACTGGAATAGCAGGATTTGGTTGATTTGCCAATTTGCTTTGGGGAATAGTTATTTTACAATAGGTGATGCCCAATGTGGCAGCCATTTTGTGAATGTTCAGTTTCCCGACAAGGGCAGCCATTTTATGAATCTAAAGTGTGATCTGGAAATTTCCAGTGGTGCCAGCAGCTGCCACCCTCACTCCCCCAATGATTGGAAGCTGTGTCAGGAGAGTGCAATTACTTACAAATCAACATTTGTTTTAGCTCTCATTTACAATTTAGGTTTCCCAATCAAATTAAGAGGGTGACCACTGCATAAGTTAACTCTGGAAATAATCAGGAAAATGCCCTCTGGCTTGCAGGCTGCTATTAATAATTGCTTTGTTCTCTCAGGGAAATCGGAGGGTAATGGCAGGATGCACATCACCCTTTGTGACTTCATCATTCCTTGGGATTCCCTCAGTGCCACCCAAAAGAAGAGTCTCAACCAGCGGTACCAGATGGGCTGTGAATGCAAGGTAAATCCAAATTTATTTACTTATTTATTTGATTTCTATAACTTCCCATCTCAACAAGTGATTGTGGGGTGGCTTACATTCATTATCAAATGTAAAAAACAAAACCAATTAAAACAATACAAAATAAACATATATGGTCAATGAGTAGAACTATTGCCATGGATGTTAATACAGTCAAGAAACTGAGCCCTTAACTCACTCAGAACCCCAGGCCCAGGCACACAACCAAGTCTTTATGGTCTTTAAAAAGGCCCACAAGGTCGAGGCCTTCCTGATCTCTGAAGGGAGAATTTTCTTAAGGGCAGAGGCTACGGCAGAGAAGGCATATTTCCTAGTTCCCTGCCAGCCGACATTCCTTGGCTGATGGGACAGTTAATATGCCTAACTTGCTGGACCCAATTGGCAGGTAGAAATGACTGGGAGCAGACTGTTCCTTAGTTAACCCAGCCCCAAGCCATGAAGGGCTTTAAATGTGATAACCAACACCTGGAATTGTACCTGGAAGGACACTGGCAGCCAATGCCACTTACCTACGGTAGCAGTTGTGTTAACATGCATTGAGCATCCAACACCTTTTACTGCTCATGCAGCCGCATGCTGCATCAGTTGAAGCTTCTGAATGCTCCAGGGCAGTCCCCTGTAAAGCGCATTACAGCAATCCAGAAAAGAGGTCATGAGGCATAAGTAATAATAAACAAAGCCTCCCAATCCAGGAGCAGGTACAACTGGCTCACAACCCTAAGATGTGCAAAGGCCCTTCTGGCCACAGTTGCTACCTGGTCTTCTAAGTCCCAGAAGACAACCCCCCCCCCCCCAAGATTGCACAAAGGGAATGCCACCAAGGCCAGCAGTGGGAAAACCTTTTCTCCAGAACACCCAAATATCCAATGCCATTCAGTCTTGCTTGAGTCGAAGCTGATTGCACTCCATCCCGACCCTTACAGTCTCCATGCACTGGGGACAGGACATCCATGGCATCGCTCAGGCAGCTCGGCATGGAGCTATAAAGCTTCCCAATCCCTAATGATCACCTCACCCAGAACCTCATGTAGATGTTAAATAGGAGAAGAGAGAGAACTGGGCCTGGGGTACCTCACAAAGTAGAGGCCATTGGCTGAATCCCCTCGCCCCATCAACCCCGACTGGAATTGACCCCAGAAGAAGTAGAACCAGCTTAGCACAGTACTGCCCCATCCAATTCCCAAAGCCGGTTCAGAAGGAAACCACGATCGCTAATATTGAAAACTGCTGATAGGTCAAGAAGAGTGAGGATGGTCACATTACACCCATCCTGCTCTTGCCACAGGTCATCTGTCAGTGCCATCTTAAACTTGTAACCTGGCCTGAACCCTTTCAACTTTGGACCTCCTGCGAGGAGCAGAAGCAGCGTGTTCTTTTAGTCAATGGCTCCTGTTTGCTCTTTAGTTTACTTTCTTGGAGGCACTGGCAGAGTAAAGTATTTATTCAGTTGAGGAACTACTAACCCACCCCAATCCCCAAGGATCTGGGTGATGTACAGCCTCAAAACAAAACAAAAAGACCATGGTAATTAGTATCAAAAATCAGAATCTTAATTCAGAAGGCAGCCTGACATGAAACAGATTTAACTTGCTTCCAGAATTGCAAACAGGTAGGGTTTCCTGGACGACTGCTGGTGAATGATGCACAGACTACTAGGCAGAATTCCTGCTCTCTCTCATTCATACCAGATAGGCAGACTCCTTTCTGGCAAGGTATTGCCCAAGACCTTGTAGACTCTTATAGTTGAATGAGATCTTGGAAGTGTTCTAGTCCAACACCCTGTCCAAGGCTGTGTTATTCAGAGCTTTAAAACACTTCAAATTGGACCCAGAAGCCTACTGGTAACCAATGCAGGCACTTTTAAATGCACATAATTCAATACTGACGGTAATGTCTTGCTAGTATTCTTGCATGCTAACATGTCAGATAGCTCAGATGTTTGGTCCAAAATGCTGCAATACACGGAACCTGAATCTAATGCCAGCAGGGTTAATCAGATCTTCAATTGTAATGCTAGGAAATCATGAAGCTATTGGTATTTTTTTCTCTGCAGATTTCCCGCTGCCCCTCCATCCCCTGCTATGTCTCTGCTCAGGACGAGTGTCTGTGGACTGACTGGGTGACGGAGAAGAACATCAATGGGCGGCAGGCAAAACACTATGCCTGCATCAAGCGGAGTGATGGTTCCTGTGCGTGGTACCGTGGAGTGGCTCCCCCTAAACAGGAGTTCCTTGACATTGAGGATCCTTGAGTTCCTTTGGCACCGGCAACATGGCTTGCAAGGAATTAGATCGGTCCACATTTGACATCACTTCCTGGAAACAGCATGAAAATAAAATCTTACGGGCAGGCCAATAGTGGTGGGCGGAGAGTGCTAAGGAAAGGGATGTTGAGGCCATTCATACGTTGCTTCTTCTGCTTCTTCTCCTGTGCTGTTCCAGTGAGTGTCTTCTTACTCTATGGATTTCAGCCAAGGTATAATGGAGGAAGGCAGTATCAACAGTATGATTGGCTGAGAGGTGTTGTCTCTGATTCTGGGTAGCAGGCCTACCAGGTTCTTACTGTCTTGAGAGACATCCCTCCTTGTGAAGAAAACTCGTAAACCCTCTCTTTCCCACCTTCTGCCTGGGTCAAAACCCCTCTTCTTTCCACATACGAAATTATTCCACACTTACTACTTTAGAGTCATTCCTTTCTCTTAGACACATATACAGAGACACATGTGGTGGGCTGAGATTAAACATGCATTTTGGGCTCCATGAAAAGTGGTGGTGGTGCCATCAGTCCAGGGCATCCTTTTGCACTGGCAAAGAGAAGAGTTGTGTTATCTTCCAAGGACTAAGCAATCCTTTGAAAATTGACTATCCGAGAGAGACAGTATCCTCTTTCAGGGGCAAAAATTGGAGGTGGGTACGTTAATTATGTTACAAAGTTAATATATATAGCCTGGAGATATATGCAGCTTTTAGCTTTGCATCTGGAATTGTCAGTTTTAAAAAAGTGTTTCAGGATATGGACTTACTCCATATGCTTGATCCACCACCTTTTTCATATTTGTGCCATTAATGTAATTCTGATGTCACAGTCTCTCTTAGCCAGTTGTAAGGTTTGCTATTTCTATTAGGATTTTGGAACTTGTAGACCAAGGAATTGTCGTCGTCATCCTCCTCCTCCAAAGTTCCTGGCACAGAATTATTTTTAATCAGACCAACACAGCTCCAAGCCCTGCGACTTGCTGAATGGAGAAACTAATTATTGCAACAAGAATTCTGCAGAAGGCAAACATTTATGTTCTCTTCCCAAATATGTGATTAGGAGAGCTGGCCGGTGATACACACACATTGATTAAACTGTGATTATAAATGCTCCTTTGGAGTAATGACAAAACCCTCCACTGTCTGAAAAGGAGTATTGTTCAGTTCAACCCTTCCATTCCCTCTTCTGAGCTTGTCCTTTCTTTCCTGGATTTCCCCAAGCTCTGTGTGCCCCTCCCCCCCTTGGGATTCTCAGACCTAGATCTGAAGGATACACACACTTATTCTTAGCCAGGCCTGCCCCCTATGGCCTTTTCATGCTGTTCATCAAGGTAGAATTTAAAGATGTCATACTGGGCCAGTCTGTTGATTTCAATATATTTTTAAAACAAGAAAAAGGAAAAAAATCTGTCCAGTATAAGACTCCTGTTTTACTTCCTGTACGGTTATATCCTATGTGACATTTACCTTCTTTCTCTCTGTTGATACTTTTTGATTTTTGATTTTTTTCAGTTTGTTTCAGCAATCAGTTGTATCATTCCTCTATTATGTTTTTTTTAATGTCCTTGTTTAGCTGTTAGATTTGCACTTATTACTTTGTAAAGGGGTTCTGCGTTGGAAGCTTGTAACATACAGTGGGGAAGAATGTCAAAATGTACTGGGGACAATGTTCCTTCCCTCATTGCGGAATGCCAGCGGAAGCAGTATTCTGTTCCTGTCTTCTCTGGTTTCTCCTGCAGCATGTGTAAGTTTTTTACAGAGACTGGAGGGTGGCAGAAACACGTGACTGCTTCTTGCTAGCCAAACTGCAGCTCCCAGCCTGCCAGCAAGCAAACTAAGTTGGCCATTTAAGTAGCGGTGTGAAAACAACCCCTGCAAAAGACCTATTTATGGAAAAACAATATAAAAGACTCCTCAATTGGCTTAATTTATAGCTGTGGGTTTTAGTGTCACACATAACTTTCCCTGAAGCACCCATAACACAACAGTTTCCCCTCCACGTCAGCAATTCAAAAATATTAAAATTAAAAAATAATAAAGAGTTTACATTATTTTCAAATCTTTGCTTAGTGAGTATGAAAAAATAAGTTAACTTGCTGCCGTAATTTAAAGCTTTTTGGGGAGCAGCTGGGGTGGGAAGATTGTTTGGTGGGTAGAATAATATGGGGTGGGTTGTTTTTGTTGTTGTTGGATTCTGAAAGCTGAGATTTTCTTGTGCTGGGAACACATGAAAGTTGCTGAATAGACAAGCAGACTGTGCATGTCTCTGACGCTTTGTATAATTCGTATGTGGACACTTGAGTCTCCGGACAATAAACAGTATTATCAAAGAAAATGGAAACAGGCTCTTTTTGGGTGGCATACACTTTGTTTCTGCTGAGGGGTGGCCAAAATTCCTGCAGGGCCTCTTAACCACTTAATAGTTCAGAACATTTGAATGGAAGAATGCAGGCAAATCAATGGAGGACCCCTATTCCTCTCCGTAGCCCCAGCGTCAATGGCTTTAAATTTCCCTCTCCCGTCTATTTTCAGTATTTCTCCCATGTTCTTGATGTTCCCTTCCCAATCCAAAATTGGAGTTACCAATTATCTGAGTGATGGCAATTAATAATCCAGCAATACTGTTTAATAGTACATCAGGCTCCATACTGTATGTATAACACTCGCCCTTCCCTCAGTTTTAGCAGGACTGCAAAATTAAAAAAGATCTCAGGAATTCTGCTTATTCTTCCTGGAACAACTTAAAATCAGTGCAATATAGAGTGCCCTATTTCCAAACGGAGCCAATTTGGTGTAGTGGTTAAGGCACCAGGCTAGAAACTGGGAAACCATAAGTCCTAGGCCTGTCTTAGGTATGAAGCCAGCTAGGTGACCTTGAGCCAGTCATCCTTCCTCTGCCCTTGGAAGGAAGCAAGGGCAAACTACTTCTGAAATCTTGCCAAGAAATTGCACAGACCTGTCCAGTTACCAGGAATCAAGACTCAGGCATACCCCACCCCAATATCATTAGATATTGGAATGATCACTAAACGGCGGAGATACAGAAACAATTTTTGTTTTGCTTATTGTGTAGCAATCGTCCGGATTCTTGCAGCTCAGATACAATAGCCCTAACTATGCACAATTCCAATTGAAGCTCTCTACATATCCCACAGCAGGGGTGTCAAACTCGATTTCATTGAGGGCCGCATCAGGGTTGTGTTTGACCTCGGAGGACCAGGTGGGCGTGGCCGGGCGTGGCCACGGCCAGATCAACATCACTCGTGTCGGGGCACCTGTGGTGGCCAAGTACTAAAGCAGGACTTCCCTGAGACCCTCCCTCATTCTCATAATCTACCTTCCTTCCTTCCCTCTTCATTCTTTCTTCCTTCCCCTCTTTCCTTATTTTTCCTTCCTTGCTCTCTTCCCATTTTTCCTTCTTTTTGTCTTTCCTCTTTCTCTTTCTCCTTTCCTGTCCCTTCTTGCATGCTCAAATACAAAAGGGGAAACATTTCTCCTTTTGTTTTGTTTTTAGTTTGTTTTGATAGCCCTCTGCCAGCGAAAAGGCAGAGGGCTCCGGTCCTTTGCTGTTTCCAGGCCAGCCCCATGGGCCTGGAAACAGCTGTAAGCACCAGATGTAAGCACCCTGAGGGCCGGATGCGGCCCACGGGCCTTGAGTTTGACACCCCTGTCTTACGGAGTTAGAAGAAACCACAGGATCGTTAAAAGGGGTTGAGGGTTCACTACTGCTATTCACAGCTCTAAATAACTTATCCAGTACTAACTTTAGAAGCTGATTTAGCTTCTAAACCCCACCTCATCAGCCCTCCCGATTTAGGTATCTGGGAATAAAATTACACAAAGAATAAATTTTGACTTCAAAGGACAACCATCCACCCTGTTGTCTAAAATCCTGATGACGGATCCTCTGAGCATTGCTATGTGCGGTCACTTAAATTGGATCATCACGGTAGGAGCCGCGATCGGTTCTGTGCAGGATCCTGACTTCTGGACCCGAAGCCGCCTTGGGAGTGTCCCATCTTCCCCTCCCTTCGTTTTCAGTGGTGCTCAAGAGCTGAATGGGCCAACTCGCTGTGGCCAACTCGCCATGGCCAACTCGCTGCGGGACAATTCAATTTAATTGTTTAAAATAATTTAAAAAATTGTTTTAAATTTTGTCAGTCACATTTCATTTTTTCCCTCCTTTGGCATCTTTTCTTTAATGATTTTACAGTAATCCTCGACTTATAACAGTTCATTTAGTGACCGTTCGAAGTTACAATGGCACTGAAAAATGTGACTTATAACCATTTTTCACACTTATGACCCTTGCAGCATCCCCAAGATGATGTGATCAAAATTCAGATGTTTGGCAACTGACTCATATTGATGATGGTTCTAACAAGCAAAGTCAATGGGGAAGCCAGATCCATTTAACAACCATGTTACCAACTTAACAACTGCAGTGATTCACTTAACAACTGTGGCAAGAAAGGTCGTAAAATGGAGCAAAATTCACTTAACAAGGGTTTCACTTAGCAACAGAAATTATGGGCTCAATTGCGGTCGTAAGCCAAGGACTACCTGTGTTCCACTATTTCTTCGATATTAGTGTAACTCTTGTCTCGCAGCGAGTTGGCCGTGGCAAATTGTCCTGCTGCGAGTGGGCCGTGGCGAGTTGTCGTAGACCCGAGGGACACAGCGGCCTCTGCTGCCTACCAGCAAAGCCATCGCTTCGCGGCTTGCTTGGGCCAAAAACGACTCAGCCAGGCGGCGCTGCCTCCCGGAAACGTGCTAAGGGGCAGACGCGCTGCCTTGCGTCAGAGCAGGACGGGCAGGGTTAGCTTTCGTTTCCCCGCCCCGTCAGGAGGCGGATTGGGCCTGGCTTCGCGGCCTAGCAGCTGCGCTCTCGCCTTTCCTTTGCGCTGCGTTGGACACGTGTTGTGTATGCGCACACGCTGTAGGAGCGCAGGGACCGCTCCGGATGGTGAGTGAAAAAGGTCGGAATGAGAACGGAGGAGGAGCGCGGGGCGAGCGAGGGGGCCGGTGCAACGGAGACGGCTTGGGCCACGGGGTGTTGGCTGCTCGCGGAGAGCGATCGCTCGGGAGTCCGACTTGCCTGGCTGCGTGACTCTTCCCCCGCTTCCCTTCTGCTCCTTTTCGGCACCGCGGCTATTCCTCTGCAGCCCTTGTTCAGCTTCCTCTGGGCCGTGGCTGTTTGGACTGATGGTCCCCGGCGCCAGGGCGAGCGACTTCTGCTCGAATCCCCGTGGCGTACCCGGTGAATCGGGGCCGTGCCGAGGAGGAGCCTCCTCCGCTGTGAGCCCAGGCCCTGCCTGGACCGTCTCCGGAAGGCGACGCATGTTGTAGGTGCCCTTGCACGAACGCCGGAGGCTCTGGAGCGCCTTGGAATTTTGCTGTGGGGGGCCGCCGGATTAACCTCAGCCAAGGATTTCTGGGCTGGGGAGAACAGCGTGTCTGGTTGGGGGAGGGGAGGGGAGGGGGCTGCGCGTGGCTTACCCCAAACTCTCTAGGCACATACTGTGGCTGATGGGTCTAATGCGCGCGCGCTCTTTGCAAAGGAAGGGAGGTGGGGAAGGACAGAAGGCGAGAGGAGGAAAGAGTTGAGTCCCTTCTTGTCTCGTCTCGTCTTGAACAGATCGGAGGGTAGACGAAGCATTTCCCCCTTAGAACTGGGACATTTCTGCTGATTCCTTGCAATAATGCCTTTTGCTAAACGCTGGGCTCATTTTGGCCTGTTATCTCACAGAGCAACCTCCCTCCCTCCTTCCTCCCTTTCATCTCGGATAGAATAGCTTTGTGAGGCTGCGCTGGAGAAGTTTACTTCCAGGCACCCAGTGACATTCTCTTCTCCCCGATGATTCAGTTCTCCTGACATGCTCTCAGGTGCAAGAATGCGCCTGCAGCTCTGCCCCCCCCCCACAACTTCCCATGCCGTTTCCTTAGCATCCGTATCTTGTGTGCCCTTGGCTGCCCCGTTAGATGCTGCCACTTGCCAAGTGGGTGAGATTTGTTTTGCATATGACACCTGGTGCCCTCCAGCTATGCTGTACTTAATTGCCCACTAGCCGGAAATTATGTGATGTAATCCAGCACATCTAGAAGATCCCAGGTGTGGGAGACTGTTTTGTTAGATAAGTGTGATCCCTCTATGTTCTAATGGGAGAATGGGAAAAAATGTGGGTGGCAAATTTGAAGCAAGGCAGACTGAGGAAACTTTCCTGACACTGTTTATTTTAGGGAGGTGCTCATGTTCAGATAATAATACGCTTTAATGTATGTGTGATAGCATGCTGTGTATACAGCCACCTACATTTATATATATATAAATATATACCCCCTGGAAAAATACCTGGTTCCCAAAAAAAGAGACACATGATGCAAACCCCCTTTCCTTCAAAAACAGTACTATATGAATTTTTCCTTCAGCAAAGCCTGTTATATTTATAAGAAAGATTCATCTATTCAGCCTGGCAGCATGTTTTAATCTTCTATTAGTAGGGACCCTTGGGGTTTCTTAATGGGAAGTAAAACTATTGCCAATCAAACTTCAAAGCAATCCAGGAAATGGTCAGATAATAGTGTGAGCCTTTTTATTTATTTATGTTATTTATATTGCTTGCTATGGCTGCTAATTTATCTGTCTAAAGACTAAGCAAATTTCACACCTCATTAAAGGCTATAATGTGAATTGCATATTCCAGAGCACAGTCATTTCAGAAAACAGAAATGCATCATTTACAAGTTAATTTCCAGTTAGTTGCAAAGCAACATGAAAGTACATCTAGAGCCCTTATATGCAGCAAAAACTATTATATAATGTAAACCTTTGTTGGGTTTTTGGGAAAAAAATCTGTTTACTGAGTAGAGAATTTTGGATCCAGGAGCTATGAGATGCTAAAGGATACAATAAAGGGCTTAACAATGTAGGTAAAGTTTTAGGCTTTTCAGAAATGTGAAAAGTTTTTATCCTATCCTGCCTTTCAAATAAGTGTATTTCTAGTTTTTGTCATGGGAATTTTATTCCTGTATCTTAATAGATAGTATATATTTATTGCTATGCATTTCTATTTGAAATTTTACAGTTGGGAAATCTGAATTACACATGTGTTTTGAATTTACCTGATCGTTTATAAAGATTAGATAATTAATCTAAAGATAGATTGGTTTTAGATTTTTTAACAGAAGCTGTGTTGAAACCAAATTCATGTTGATCATTGATTTCTAAAGCATCATAAAGTTCATGGCAATTTAAAAAGGTACCTGCCCAGTCCTTATAATCCATATTCAGCATAGGAAGATGAGAGACACGGGAAGCAAAATAGAGGTAGAAGTACAAAAAGAAAGACTATCTGATTGTCTCAATAACATATTTGAGGGTGGATTTTACTACAGTACAGAGAAAAAAGGGCTGAGCTGGAGGCATTTGATTTTGAGGTCGAATAACCTTTTTTTGCAGAGTGAAGTTGCCTTGCTGGGATGGTGGTTGTTGCCTTTACCAAGTGATGCACCATGCCGATAGTGGACAAATTAAAAGAAGCCCTAAAGCCTGGGCGAAAAGACTCTGCCGACGATGTTGAACTGGGTAAATTGTTGGCAGCTTCTGCCAAGAAGATTTTGCTGCAAAAGATTGAGTTTGAACCAGCCTCCAAAAACTTCTCCTACCAACTAGAGACCCTCAAGAGCAAGTACGTTTTGTTGAACCCAAGGACAGAAAACTGCAGTCGGCGCAAGAGCTCTGAAGAGGGACCCATACGAAAACAAGGTGCCTGCCTCGTTTGTTGTACTTGTCTTTTGGAGAATGAGTTCTTAATTTGTTTTTGAGTTGCTGACTTCTTTTTTCTTCCGACAGGTAATGAGCATGTGTCGGGAAGTGATGGGGTGCCAGCTCCCCAAAAGGTCCTCTTCCCTCTGGAGCGACTCTCTCTAAAATGGGAGCGGGTGTACCGTGTTGGAGCTGGTCTCCACAACCTGGGCAACACCTGCTTCCTCAACTCAACTCTACAGTGTCTGACATACACCCCACCTCTAGCAAATTATCTCCTTTCCAAGGAGCACAGCCGCAATTGTAAGTGTGTGGCTGAGTTTGTGTTTTGCAGTGCTGTATGCGCCCACTTGTTCATATCTCTTTTCTCCTTAGAGCAAAGGCTATAGGCTATTTCATTTTCCAACGCCTATGAAGGATGGAGTTCTTAAAAATATAAGGTTATGGCTGGTGGAGCAGCCCAGGGAAGGTGAATGGTCAGGGAATGAGGCATTTAGAAGGTACATGTGCACAACATTGTTGATGTATGTCTTTTGGTGTGTGTTGAGGGAATTGGAAGGGATCGGATGGATTCAGGGCTGCTTCTGGTAAGCTACTCCTTTCTCATCCCCATTATTACTTTTAGAGCATCGATGCAGGCAGAATTACTGTCCCCAAAACTAGAAAATTATATCTGGTTTTGCTTCTGCCACGATCTTATTAATCCCATGGGCATAGGATCCCCAGTTGGAGTTAATCTTCCATGCATTGTGGGAGGAAGTTATGCCCTTTTACATTACAGGATTGTAGTAAGGATCATAGCAAGATCAGGCATCGTTCAGACGATGATGATGTTATTTATTCCAAAATATAATTTCAAATTCTATAATTCTGCCCATTTGATGTGGAAACCTTTCCCCCCCCCCCCCCGATGGGAGTTATTTTGAATTGCTCTACAATTTATAATTACAAATTTCTGATTCCTCTATTCTTATAGTGTTTTGAGGAAAACATTAGGATTTTTCCAATATCATATATGAGGTTATGCTTTAACAGACTTACATGAGAAGAATCTCAATGTGTTTAAGACACTAGTCTGTGGCAACCCTTCCCCCCCCCCCCTCGATCGGAGCTTATTTTTTGAATTGCTCTACAATTTATAATTACAAATTTCTGATTCCTCTATTCTTATAGTGTTTTGAGGAAAACATTAGGATTTTTCCAATATCATATATGAGGTTATGCTTTAACAGACTTACATGAGAAGAATCTCAATGTGTTTAAGACACTAGGAAGTATCTTAAGTAGTTTTCTCTTAAGAAAATGTTATATAATGAAGTTAGGTTGTGATTTTAGATTCTGCTGCATTTGAGGTTTTTTGTTTAGGATTTGGATATGTTCCATTACTGGGGCCTTTTTTCTGTAACTGAAATCTAGGAGCAGTGCTTCTTGTGACACAGAATTATTTTGAACCCAATTGTAATACAGGTAGTCCTCAACTTACAACCACAATTGAGCCCAACATATGTTATTAAGTGAGAAATTTGTTAAGTGAGGTTTGCCTCCTTTTACGATTTTTCTTGCCATATTTGTTAAGTGAACCACTGCAGTTGTTAAATTAGTAACACAGTTGTTAAATGAACCTGGCTTCCCCCCTTGACTTTACTTGTTAAAAGGTCACAAAAGGTGATCACATGATCCCAGGACACTGCAATTGTCGTAAGTATGAACCGGTTGTCAAGCGTCTGAGTGTAAATCATGTGGCCATGGGGACGCTGCAATGGTCATAAGTGTGAAAAATGGTCATAAGTCACTTTTTTCAGTGCCTTTGTAGCTTTGAACAGTTACTAAACAAATTGTTGTAAGTCGAGGACTATCTTTAATGGGCCTGCAGTGTTGCGTGAACTTAATGGGTGGGTTTTTCTTGGCTTGTGGGGGTAGGGGAAGGGTAATCCAAGGTTAGCCCACATGCGGAGCTGTATCACGTTCCAGCCAGCAGCTGCTTTGCATTGCATCAATCCTTGTGATGGGAGACTGGCAGACTATGCGAGCAGCTGTGAAGGTCTTGAGCCAGCTGTAGGGTTATGTAAGAGTTGCTTTCCTCACTACGCCATCCTTTCCTTACTAGTGGTACTGACTCTTAGTTGGAGAGTGTACATCTATGACTAGGTAGAGGTAGGTAGATGGCAGCTTTGGTAGTTTTGTTTTAAAAATCAAATGAGCTGTATAAATAGCAGCAAGGATCATTTTGCGCTCGAAAGGTGACAGCTTAATGCACATACTTTAGAAAATTTTCCCCTTGTTTGACTAGTGTTTGCCTGTCTGAGCTGCTTAACGGGTAGCATTGCGTTGAGGAGATTTACAGGTATGTGGCAGAGAAGCTTGGAGTCAGTATAGGAAGTTATTAAACTGTCCATGTTATCAATCTATATTCTTTATTATGGCCTTTAGCCAGCAGATAAAAAGAGGGAAAGAGACAAAATGGATGGATGGATGGATGGATGGATGGACGGACTGACTGACTGACTGACTCACTGATTGATTGATTGATTGATTGATTGATTGATTGATTGATTGATTGATTGATTGACGGTCCATATAGGTCTGATCACAACTCAATAGGTAAGCTATTTCAGTAAAGTGAGGGTTTCAAGTGCAGGTTCTATCTTTATTTTGCTTCTAGCAAAAAAAAAAAAAAGTGATACAACGGAAGGTGTATAATGTACAGTTGCAAGAAAAAGTATGTGAACCCCTTGGGATTACGTGGAGTTTTGCATGAATTGGTCATAAAATGTGCTCTGAACGTCATCTAAGTCACAACAATAGAAAAACACAGTCTGCTTAAAATAATAATACACAAACATTAGATGTTGCCATGGTTTAATTGAACATAACATGTAAACATTCACAGCAGGGGTGGGTTCCTACCGGTTCGGACCTGTTCGCTCAAACCGGGGGCGACCCGCTAGTGACGTCATCCGAACCGGATCGGTGGTTGCCGGTCCGTGGGGGCTGCCATCTTTTTTTTCTATTTTTTTCCAATTTTTTTTTTGTTTTTTTTCTGAGCATGCTCAGAAGGTGACTTCCAGCACTGTGCATGCGGTCGCCATCTTTTTTTGGCTTTATTTGTTTTAGTTTTATTTTTTTTCAAATTGATGCCCAACGGGCCTCTACCTAGGATCAAACTCACAACCTCCTGATTGTGAGGCAAAAGTTCTACCTCTAAGCCACAGCAGCTGTGGTTGGAGAATGGTCGATTCTGCCTGCTACTAAGTGGCTGGTTTTTTTTTTCTTT
>QLTV01003388.1:2986055-3042840 GCA_003457575.1 Thermophis baileyi | reverse complement strand
TCTTGATCGTAGGTCTTCTGAGAGCTCTTTTCTGCGAGAAATGGTTCACATCAGACAGTGCTTCTGGAAACCAGTAAACCCAAACCAGGTGTGTGTTTTTAAAGGGCAGGACAGCTGTCAGCAACACATCCAATATCATCACACTGATTGGAGTCAAGGTTGGCTCACTCCTGGCTCCAATTAGCTCTTGGAGAAGTCATTAGGCTAGGGGCTCACATACTTTTTCCTCCCTGCACTGTGAATGTTTACATGTTATGTTCAATTAAACCATGGCAACATCTAATNGCTGCCCGCAACACATCCAATATCATCACACTGATTGGAGTCAACGTTGGCTCACTCCTGGCTCCAATTAGCTCTTGGAGAAGTCATTAGGCTAGGGGCTCACATACTTTTTTCTCCCTGCACTGTGAATGTTTACATGTTATGTTCAATTAAACCATGGCAACATCTAATGTTTGTGTAGTATTATTTTAAGCAGACTGTGTTTTTCTATTGTTGTGACTTAGATGACGTTCCAAGCACATTTTATGTCCAATTCATGCAAAACTCCACGTAATCCCAAGGGGTTCACATACTTTTTCTTGCAACTGTAGCTATTTATGAAAATAGCCAATTGTGATTTTTTTTTTCTCTTCCAGGTCACCAGGGAGGCTTCTGCATGATCTGCATAATGCAGAATCACATGATCCAGGCTTTTGCCAATAGTGGTAATGCCATCAAACCTGTGTCCTTCATCAGAGATCTTAAAAGTAAGCAGGGGGTTGGAATACTGTCTACATGTCCAGTTCATACAGGGCAAGAGACCAGTGATCCTTTTGAGATGTTGACCATAATTTAAATACTTTCACGTGTGAATGGTGGTGGTTTTTTTTTTTAAAGCAAGTTTTCTAGAACTTATGGTTACAAAGTGAAGCATTAAGACACGTCAGCCATCAGTGTAAAAGTTGTGGTTCAAAGATGCTCTTTTGCAGGATTTTTCAAGATATAACTGAACACATCTCAAAGATTGTAAGGGTGAAACTTAAAGATGTTATTTTTTATTATTATTTTATTTTATTTATAGTTTTACAAATAACTCAAGGCAGTGATAATATCCAACAAGCCTTCCTCCTCTTATTTTCCCCACAACAACAACCCTGTGAGGTGGACTGGGCTGAAAGAGAGTGACTGGCTTAAGGTCACCCAGCTGACTTTCATGGCCAAAGCTGGACTAGAACTCACAGTCTTCCACTTTCTAGCCTATTGCCTTAGCCATTAGACCAAACTGGCTCTTTCAAAAACATTTTTTACTATATTTTATTTGTTGTTTTACTCATCAACATTTTTCATAGATATGCTAGGTGCAGAGTTTGGTTTTGGAGGTGGTCAATTTATGAGGAAAAACTTCTGAGCTTCCATGCTGGGTTCAATAATGACATCTGTTTCCGATACTGTTCTGAGGTGTTCTGTAAGAATTTCTTTTTTTATCTCCTTTGGCAGAGATTGCACGACACTTCCGTTTCGGTAGTCAGGAGGATGCTCATGAGTTCTTGCGCTACACCATTGATGCCATGCAAAAGGCCTGCCTCAACGGTTACACTAAGTATGAACAACTAGCTCACTTGCTGTGTGCTTGGGAGAGAACACTGGGTTGAACTGATCTTGTAATTGTGTCCTCTCATTAAATTTGCTTACTGAAGCATTAGCTTTTCCAAATATGGGGAAGGGGAAAAATGCATACTACATGAGCAACAGTGACTAGGTCTACCTTTCCTTGCTATGGAAGTAAATATTAAAGCAAGTAATCCTTGCTTTAAGTATAGCAAAAATTCCTATTGAAGGAAGAAATAGCAATAACAATAGCACTTAGATTTATATACTGCTTCACAGTGCTTTACAGCCCTCTCTAACCGGTTTTACAGAGTCAGCATATTGCCCCCAACAATCTGGGTCCTCATTTTACTCACCTTGGAAGGATGGAAGGCTGAGTTAACCTTGAGCCTGGTGAGATTTGAACTGCCAAATTGCAGGCAGCCGGCAGTCAGCAGAAGTAGCCTGCAGTACTGCACCCTAACCACTGCGCCACCACGGCATGTTAGGTTCTTGGTGTTCTCTGAGCTTGGTCATTTTCCTGAAGATGTTTTGTTGCCAAGCTAGATAACATCATCAGTGCACTGTTAACGAAAACATTTGAGGAGAACAATCAAGCTCATAGAAAACCCAAAACCCATCAGTTTAACCCAGAGTTGCAGGTATTCTTTGCTCTTGAGAGGAGGAAATTCATGCCTGGTGATTTTGATTGCTTGTGTTTGAAGAATTGCATTTTTATCAGATACTTTTGAGCTACATCCCCTATCATGCCATGTTACAGGCTATGCTAGTTACAATTCCTGGAAAATGTAGTGTAGCAACATTCCTTATCCTTGTTTAGGCCACCCAATTTAAGAGTTCCCCAGTGATCAATATTGACCTCCAAGAATCAGTGGGATTATTGATTATTATTGTTATTATTTATGGTTCTATGGTTTAACATTATATTTATTACATTTTCATATAATAAATGGGGGTGAATGAACCATCTGAAACTCATGAAGAGATCAATGAGTAGAAGAGTTTGAGGACCCCTGTTTTAAATGAAAGCATTTCTGAAATTTAATCACCTGGTTGCTTGTCTTTTCAGGTTGGATCGTCAGACTCAGGCTACCACGTTGGTGCACCAGATCTTTGGCGGCTACCTCCGATCTCGTGGTGAGCGCAGCTTAGCGAGGCCCCAGATGAGGGTGTGCTGGGAGGTTTCCTTTCCATGTTCCTGGAGTTTTAAATTTTGACTAAGTCTGTTATAATATGGCATCTCCAAAATTCCCTTCACTGCCCAAATTATACCTCTATAGGTTCAGTTGATTTGTAGTTGCTTTCCAGACACTGTAGACCATGGGTGTCAAACTCAGTTTCATTGAGGGCCACATCAGGATTGTGTTTGACCTGCGGGCGGGTGGGTGGGCGTGGCCAGCTCAACGTCACTTGTGTTGGGGGCGCCTGTAGTGGCCCAAGTGCTCTGCCAGTGCGGCCCTCCTGAGCTCCGTTTTCATTGGCAGAAGGTTGCAGGAGGCCGTTGCAGCTGAAAATGGAGCTCGGGAGGGCAGCGCGCGGCCCTCCCAAGTTCCATTTTTGCTGGCAGAGGCACCATGGGCCGGTCCTTCACTGTTTCCAAAGCGGCCCCACAGGCCAGATCTAAGCACCCGTGGGCTGGATGAGGCCCGCGGGCCTTGAGTTTGACACTCTTGCTGTAGACGTTTCCTTTTAGTTTTTGGCCTCTATCAAGGATACGAAGGGGATATTAAGCATCTGGTTGCTTAGCTGATTTCAGTACTGATTTTGCTAGACGCAGAGACGGAAACCTCATGCCTCGTTGTCTCAGTATGAAACGTGACATTGTCAGGGAGCTGTGACCATGAAGAACAGGCAAGCAACTGTTCTGCTTTCTTTGCAGTGAAGTGCTCCGTGTGCAAGAGTGTTTCAGATACTTATGACCCATACCTGGATGTGGCTCTGGAAATCAGGGTATGCCAGCATTGTTATTTCTCTTGTTTTCTTTCTTTAAAATCCATTTCAAAGGATGGTATCACCCAGTTGTCAGTTGTGGTAACCATGAAATATTGGCAGCCAGCTTCTGAATTGTTTTAAACCATGGGGTAGATATGTTTACAGGAAGCTGTTCCAAGCATACCGTTTCTTAAATCTCATGGCCTTTGCAGAAAAAGGGTAGCTGTCCTGTATAAAAAGGAGTAAAAGCCGCTAAAATACTACTAGGAGGAAGTAGCTAGGGCACACCCACTTCTGGAAGACTATAATCCTTTTGCCCAGCTTGCCTTTCAGGTTTATTCCCCTCACTTAGATCTGGAATGCCCAAAAAGGATACTGCACTGTGTTATTACACAATAGTAGCTGCAACGTTGATAAGTAAGGGGGGGGGCCAGGCAAATAAAGAGAGAGATTGTTGGGGGATAAGTTTGTGTGCCTGCCTGTGTGCATATGTTTGTTTGTCTGTGCATATGAATGCATATGATTATAGATACATCTTTGGGCCCAAGCACTAGAGATGGCTCTCAGGGAGATAAAGGTTACTTCCCTCTAGTCTGAACTTCTAGGTGCTCAAGCCGAAGCTTCTTTAAATTCCCCTCTTCTCTCTTTTTATTACAGCAAGCAGCCAACATTGTACGGGCGTTAGAATTATTTGTAAAAGCTGATGTCTTGAGTGGGGAGAATGCCTACATGTGTGCCAAGTGAGTTACTTTCCTTGACTTCCCTCTTGATTTGTCTGCTATGTGTATAAACCGTTTCCCTTCACATAATTACACATATAGGTAGTTCCCATTTAACAATGTTTATTGGGACCTGGTTAAGTGACACGATCCTAAAGCACAGTGTCATGTGTCTCTGCTGACTTAGGCTGGCAGTTCCAGTTGTGATCATTAAGTGAATCCTGCACAGTCACAGCATCCAACAGTTACATGATCGCTATTTGTGACCTGCTGGCTTCCCCATTGACTTTGCTTGTTGGAAGCTGGCAGTGAAGGTCGCAAATGCAATCACGTGACTGGGATGCTGCAGCAATCATAATTGTGAGCTGTTTGGGAAACACCTGAATTGTGATCATCTGACTGTGGGGATGCTGAACCCTTGAGATCTGGCTTTAAATCTTCTTGTTCAGTACCATTGGAACTTCGAATAGTTGCTGAACAAATGATCGTTAACCAAGGCCTTCACATACATACATACATACATACATACATACATACATACATACATACATACATTCATACAGGAAGGAAGGAAGGAAGGAAGGAAGGAAGGAAGGAAGGAAGGAAGGAAGGAAGGAAGGAAGGAAGGAAGGAAGGAAGGAAGGAAAATAAAGTGTTGTAGCCTGCCAGCTGCCAGCAGAGCTGGCGGCAGACTCGGACGATGAGGAGGTTGGGGAGGAACTTGGGTTCTGGAGTCTGGGGAAGGCTCTGATGGATGCTCTGCGTCGGACGCAGAGATAGAGCCAGGGCCGTCTGACATTTCCCAGCCACCGGAGAGGCAGCTGCCTTTGGAGGCTGATGGGAGTGAGGAGGAAGAACAGCTGGGGCCTGTTCCAGATGCACGTATGCGCAGACCACTTAGGAGAGGTGAACAACGGAGGACAAGGAGTCGACTAGGGAAGCAAAGCACACATGGACGCTGAATGGCCCCTCCCTGGCTGGGGAATAAATCGAAGGAAAGGAGTGGTTGTCGTAGGAGACAACAGTTTGTATTTCTGAAGATTTTGCTCATTGTGTTTCGTGCCACAAAGACTGCTTGCCAGAACTTAATTTGCAGCCTTTTGGCCTTTAATTTATAAGAGGTAAATAAAGAGGGGGTTTTCGTGACAAGGAGTCTGTTTCTTGCTTCTGCTAAGGCTGGGTCAGAAGAGAGAGAGAGAGAGAAAGAAGAAGTAAGGATTGCAGAATCCAATCTGGGTCGGTCACCGGGACCAGAGGTTTTGTCTTCCGAACTTCCAAGACAAAACCTCTGTGTCAAGACTCAGACTAATGAACCCAAGCAAATCAGAACTCTGAGACTAGGATCCTTCTCAAAGGTCTTTGATAAGCCAGCACAGTCTTCTTTATTGAGTACATCATATCGGCACAGCTTCAAAGGAAAACCAATTCTAAATCTTTCCCGCGGTTTCAGTATAAGTAAACTAGGAAATAACCCCATCCCCAAGTGTCACAGGTCACGTTGGCCAATTGGATTAATTGACGGGCTCTTCAGGCACTCCTTCCCAACCTTATGTTGCCAGTAGAGATGACCTTGGTTCTCACGAGAAAGCTCTCTGTTGTGTCTAGTAATGCATTCCAACCTCCTTCCCCCTCTGTGTGGCAACTGAGGAACAGAAAGATGGCTGTTGCCAGGTTCGGTTCGAAGTTGACACGCTGGTCCTGGTGATTGATCCAGATTGGATCCTGCAACATTATCCTGGGATAGGTATATTTGCCTTTCGTGAAAGAAAGATTGTTTATCTTGTTTAACCATATCTCTACAACTCCTGATGAGATCTAAAGAAATGGGAAAGCAAAGTTACTCCACCTAATCATTTATAAATTAATCAGTCGGCAGGGATGGGGTCATGAAGAAATAACTGAGTAAAAATGAAATTTTGGTATATATATATTTACATTTGGGATAGCCACATTACTTGAAGTCAATAATTTTCCTAAATATTTAGAAATTATTCAGTGCATGTGACAGGGGTGAAATCCAGCAGGTTCTGACAGGTTCTGGAGAACCGGTAGCGGAAATTTTGAGTAGTTCAGAGAACCGGCAAATACCACCTCTGGCTGGCCCCAGGAGTGGGGAGGGAATGGAGATTTTGCAATATCCTTCTCCCAGGAGTGGGGAGGGAATCGGGATTTTGCAGTATCCTTCCCCTGGAGTGGGGTGGGAATGGAGATTTTGCAGTATCCTTCCCCTGGAGGGGGGAGGGAATGGAGATTTTGCAGTATCCTTCCCCCAGGAGTGGGGAGGGAATGGGGATTTTGCAGTATCCTTCCCCTGGAGTGGGGTGGGAATGGAGATTTTGCAATATCCTTCCCCCAGGAGTGGGGAGGGAATGGGGATTTTGCAGTATCCTTCCCCTGCCATGCCCACCAAGCCACACCACGCCCACCAAGCCACGCCCACAGAACCGGTAGTAAAAAAATTTGGATTTCACCACTGGCATGTGACTTATTTTTTCTCAAATAATTTGTCCTTAAAATGGAAGGATCTCTTTAAACCTGGTGCAAGTATAGTAATAGAAGCAGGAGAGTTTTTAAAACCACTTTTCTTTTGGGGTGGCCTTAAATTTAGGGCTGTCTTCCTTTCAGGTACATGGCAGACTGAGAACCCTTCCTAAGATGCTTCAAACTTGCCTCTGTTAGTGGCAGTCCAGAAGCTGCACCCTCTATTGAGGATAGACGTTTAGGGACTGGCTCTGTGTTTCAAGTACTTCATGTTTTGAGCAAGTGTATACAACTCACCCATTTCTCTTCCATGCAGATGCAAGAAGAAAGTTCCAGCCACCAAGCGTTTTACTATCCACCGGGCCTCTAATGTCCTTACCATCTCCCTCAAGCGCTTTGCCAACTTCAGTGGGGGCAAGATTACCAAGGTGATCAGGAAAGTGGGAGGGTGGTCCCTTCTCAGAAAGAGGGCTTGGGTGAATCCAGATGGCCAGTACCTCTGACCTTCTTAAGAGTGGGTGTCAATCTGTTAGATAGCTCAATCCAATCTATAGATAGTTCAATCTATAAATCACTGACTTGTGCCTGGTGAGGGTGATGCTCTTTATGCAGGTCGATAGAAGGTGGAACACATTCTTACAAACTCTTTCTCTCTCTTATGTAGGACGTGGGTTATCCTGAATTCCTGAATATTCGTCCTTACATGTCGCAGAGCAGTGGGGACCCTGTCATGTATGGCCTCTACGCTGTACTTGTGCATTCAGGATACAGCTGCCACGCAGGGCATTACTACTGCTATGTCAAGGTGGGTCTTTGTTGATACGCTAGGCTGTGGGTAACAGTTGATCAGTGTGCTTTAGCCTTGGGGGAGAGGCTTTACTTCCATGCCGTTTGAGAACTTCACAAAATTGCCATGTACCACCAGAATTTTTTTACTTTGTTTCCCCGTGGATATTCTTTTTTTTTTAAACTGCAGTCACTTTTATTGTGGCTAAGGATCTAATCACAAAAGTCACTCTGAGTTAAGCCTAGGTTTGTTGATACATTGAATCTTGTCTTCCTCCTTCCTTCCATTCTTGGCTGACCACCATGTTCTGTGTAAGTTATGAAAAAGGCAACAATTACTTTCCCCTTCCTCTCTCCCCTCTTCTTCCTCTTTTTTTTAAAAAAATGTTTTTATTATGCATTTTCCTTTGTTATACATAACGTTTCCATTTCTGAACGGCAGTGTGCTGTCTGTATCACACCTCTTTTAAATACACATAGTTTTATACACACCATAATTATAACCATTTTTCTCATAATATGAGAAGGATATTCTTAATATCCATGCAGAATGTTTCTGTGTCTTGTGATCCATCTCCAAATTTTCTTGGTTATTGAAGGACCTGTGATTTGGGGATTTTCTGAGATGTCCAAGCTACAGATTACTGGAAGTGATGTGACATCATAAGCTCAGTTGAGCTCAGTCCAGACAGTGATTGTCCTAATATCTTAAGTCTAATAACATTAATTAGTTAGACACCAAAGGCAAAGTATATTAGGATTAGGTATGACATTATCCACCTTCTTAGATAATCTCCAGTATTACTCTTCAGACATTGCTGTACTTGGCTGATTTTCCTGGCTTGCTGCTACTAATAAATGAATGAAATAAATGAATACATGCATGTAATCATCTTTTGAGGATAATGATGATTTGCTAGGGGATAGTGACCAATTATTATTTCTTTGTATATCTAGGCTAGTAATGGGCAGTGGTACCAGATGAATGATTCTCTGGTACATTCAAGCAACATCAAAGTTGTTCTCAACCAGCAGGCCTATGTACTCTTCTATCTTAGGTAAGAGATGTTTGTGGTTATTAGGTTCTCCTACTTTCCCTTTGGGTGTCGTTGGTGTCACCCCGATATCTGAGCTGGTGTCCTCTAGGCCATTCTTGTTTTGTGCTTTCTTATTTTATGCCCTTTTAAAAGCTGGTGAAATTTGATAGGATTTTATTGCGTTCTACCTCAGGATTATTATCTAACAAAAATCGATAACATTAATACTAGGGATAACCTAGTTAGGCCAATTTTTCACCCTCCCCAGGCTCCAGAGGCTTTCTTGGAGCCTGGGGATGGCGAAACCGCCCTCCCCCACCCCCTGGAGGCCCTCCGGAGGCTGAAAACGCCCTCCCAGAGCCTCCGCACGAGCCGAAAATCAGCTGGGCGGCACGCACATGCGCGCTGGAGCTGAGCTAGGGCAATGGCTTGCGTGCCGGCAGATATGGCTACGCATGCCATCTGTGGCACACGTGCCATAGGTTCGCCATCACAGACCTAGTTGGTGCCATTGCAAGTCTGGATGGCTGGGAGGTAGCCTAAGTGGCAAGCATCTCCTTGTACTACACATGACCTGAATTGGCCTGGTTAATTATTGGGAAATGTGTTCACTGTATCATGGCATCCAGCCATCCTTTCTGTTAGGAAAGAGCCAACATGCTTGCTGTGGAAAAAAAAAATTCTGGGTTCAATCCCCAGCACCTTCAGGCAGAGATGGAAAAGATTCCATCTCTGATTTGCTGCCCATTGATATAGACAGTACAGAGTCAGATTACATGACTGGGTTGACGTGGAGTAAGGCGACTTCCTATGTTTTTGTGGACATCCTGAATCCCAAGTGCTTTTGAGTGTAATAGTCTTCAGAACTCTATTACATGGAGTAACGTATACAAAATACATAGCAACTAAATGCTCCCTTGGGACAGCGGCTCCCAACTTTCCAGTGTTCAAATAGTTACCCTCATTCCTAGTTAGCTGCTGGGCGTACTTCAGAAAAATGTTTAGTGAAAGGCAAAGGATCAGGCAAATTTATGAATAAATTAATGAAATAATATAATTTTCTTTAAGGATCCCAAGCACTAAGAAGAATCCTGAAGGACTTGTCTCCAAAAGCAATTGCTCAATGCCCAACCGAACAAACATCTCCTCCGATCACTTGAAGAAAAGTGCAACTAATGGCACCCATGCATCACCACTGATAAACAAAGTGAGTGGCACACCAGAGCCACACTCCAAAATTGGTCTAGCGTGTCTGTGTGAATCTAGGAGAGAAAACATGGGTGCCTCCAAGTAGTCAATTTTGGGCCAGTGAAGAATCCATATAGTATAGTTATTAAGTAAGAATGCTCCACCCCCAGACAATAAAAATCTTGCTCTGCCTTTAATTTCTCAAATCTGGCTGCTAGCTGTACAGATTTATTGTTGTGGGAACTTGTGTGGAGACAGCAGAATTTCACTGTAATCTGTAGTAATTCCATTTAACTTATTTTAGTTGATCAAGTGGGGTTGAATCTTAAGATGGTTAGGTTTATATATATAACAGCAACTATATATATATATATATATAACAGCAACCTTATTTCATTTGGCAAGGCCACCAGAATTATAGTCAGCTTTTCATCTTTCAGGTACATGTGTATGTGCCTATTATGCAGATAGTGGTGCAATGGATACTTTTTTGATCCAGCACTTCTGTCTATCTTCTCCATAGAGACAAGATGCAATTCAGGTTAAGAAGGCTTCAGACCCTGAGGAATCTGGTGTTCCTGTTTCCCGCAATACCTTTGTTTCCAACAACAAAACTCAGAACGGGATACTTCCTCTTCCTCTTCCCAAGCTCATACCTGCTGTTGGATTCTCATCTCCTAAACTCTCCAGTAAGCCTGCTTTCTTGGATGACTTAAGCAAGAGATACAAGAAGCAGCCACCCTTGTCTCACAAGACTTCTCAGGACTTTGGTCAGGCTAACAGTGCTAAACTGGAGATGGCCAAGCAGAGCTCCTGGGGAGATAAGAACTTGGTGGCATCTTTGCAGCTGTCAGGCAGCTCTGGAGGAACCTCTGAAGCCAAAGCGCATGAGGAAGGTACAGAGCTACCAAGCAAGGACTCATCCTTGACATCTTCGTCGTCTTCTAGCAGCTCATCTTCCTCCAGTCCAGCTCATAAGCCAATTAAGGGACTTTCTCAGGCCACAGTAGGAGCTGATGGCTACTCTTCCTCTCAGGAATTGGACTCTGTGTCTGGGAAATATGCCTCTGAGGACACCAAGTTTGCCAAGCTGAAATCCCCGTTATTGGCTAATTTGGCCAATCTGGAGTTGGGAAGCACCATGTCGCCCCCACCTGCAAAGAAACTGGCACTTTCTGCCAGGAAGGTGCGTTTGGGGGAAGGAATTGAGCACACCTCCAGGGGGGGCGGGGGAGAGGAGTGGTGGTGAGGAAAGTGAAAGCTTGATAAAGGAAAACCAGGTGGCCTTTCCATCAGTAAAGGCGCTATATGCTCAGAGGCATCTACAGGTAGTCCTTGACTTATTACCACAATTGAGCCCCAAATTTTTGTTGTTAAGTGACTTTTGCCCCATTATGTGACCTTTGTTGCCTCAGTTGTTAAGTGAATTACTGCAGTTGATAAGTTAATAACTAGTTGTTAAGTGAATCTGGCTTCCCCATTGACTATGTTTATCAGAAGGTCTCAAAAGGTGATCACATGACCTTGGGATGCAGCAATGGTCATAAATATGAACCAGTTGCCAAGCATATGAATTTGGTCACATGATCACGGGGATGTTGCAAAGTTTGTCAGTGTGAAAAATGGTCATAAGTCACTTTTTTCGGTGTTGTAGCTTTGAATAGTCACTAAACGAACTGTTGTAAGTCGAGGACTCCCTGTATATGCAGGCAGTCGCCAAAATGATACCTCATTTAGCAAACTTGCAATGCCCCAGTGCAATTGACAGCATTTGCAGGAGGAAGTATGCTTTATACTTGCAGTCTCTGTACCAAGACTGTTTTCCCATGGCCTTGGGGTGAAACATGTTGAGTTTGCTTCCCTCCCCCCTCCTCTTTCTGGTTATGAAGAGTAAGATGTAGAACCTTTTTTTGGGGGGGGGGGGAAATGGTATTCAATTGAACAATTAAGGTGAAATTAACTGACTAAAATACAGAAGTAACAGATTTCCCCCTTTGGCCATGGTGAGAATTGCCATACGTTGGTAACCCTCTTGGGGTGGAGTTTCGAGGAAGGCTCTCTTGGCTTTATGAGCAGTCTGTCCACCCCCCCACCCCCACCCCCTGCTGCATCTGCAAGTAAATGAGGCTGCTTGGAGAGAGAGAGAGAGAGAGAGAGAGAGAGAGAGACCCTTTTGCTTCATTAGGCCAGAACAGAGCAGCTTGGCAGGGGTGTGACCTTCAGCTAGCATGCCCTGGGAAATGGGAAGGTGTCAGTGGCCCGTTATTTATTCTAACACGTCTTCTGTCTTTTGACATGTCCTTCCTTGTTTTCCCTCTGTTTCTAACTACAAACACTTTTCTGATTCTTCTTCCCCTCCCTCTTCCACCCCTTACCTCTCTTTGTTTTGTGCCCACCCTCTCTTCTTATGCCACCCGCTGTCCCTGGGGTCATGGAAACCTCCTTTTAGACCACCAAGTTTTTATTTATGTCGATAACTACAGGGCAGCAACACCCTGAGGAAAGTGAGCGGCATTGAGCATCAGGCACCGCCCCATTCCCCCCCAGCTGCCACATATACCACCCAATTCGTCTGCGCTGCTGCACCCGTCCAAACCAGGTAAGCTATGGCCAGTGGGGCTTCAGGGCGGGATAGTCTGCATCATAAGTGGCCCATGTGCCATTGGAATATGGGTACCTGCGGTATTTAATCCTTTTCCTCAATAAGGCCTTTTCGTTAGTTAAAGTCTTTGTTGAAATCCCTCCCAGTGATTTGCCTAAATATTTCTGGGTTAAAAGCCTGCTAGCTCAGAGGAGTCTGGTTGGTTCAGGGTTTTTTTTTTTTTGATCCATTTTCTGGGACTGAAAATTGCATCCAGGGAGGTGAAGCGTCATTTGCTCAGCTAGAGATGATGCCTGAGAACGGTTTCTAGTTGCATAACTTAACATTGGTAAGTTCTGTTTCCTCCATCTCCTGGAAAGCTTTTATTAGAGCCGTGGTGGCGCAGTGGTTAGAATGCAGTATTGCAGGCTAATTCAACTCAATGCCAGGAGTTCGATCCTCACCGGTTCAAGTTTGACTCAGCCTTCCATCCTTCCGAGGTCGGTAAAATGAGGACCCAGATTGTTGAGGGCAATATGCTGGCTCTGTAAACCGCTTAGAGAGGGCTGTAAAGCACTGTGAAGCGGTATATAAGTGTAAGTGCTACTGCTATTAGGATCCAGTAATTGACCTGTGAACTGATCAGCACCTTACCTAAAATTTCTAGTGATAAATATACTTTGTAGCAAAAGATCAACCTCTGGAAACAAAATGCAGTCCTGCTGCTCAATAGTAAATGCTTCACATACTAGAACATGGGTCCTCAAACTACGGCCCGCGGGCTGTATGCAGCCCGCCGAAGCCATTAATCCGGCCTGCGCAGGACCACGAGGCTTCCCCGCCCACATCGCCCCACCCACCCTTTGGCCAAGCACAGGACTTACCTTCGCGAGCCCCGCGGGCTGGAACTGAAAGGTAAGGCCAACAATTTTGGCCTGCAGAGATGTTCTGGAGGCGGGGGAGGTGAAAAACAGAGCGCACATACGCCCCAGGAGGCCAAGAAAACAGCCTGGTTTTCACCTCCCCCGCCTCCAGAAGATAGAGAGAGAGAGGGAGAGATAGACAGGGAGAGGGGAAGAGAGAGAGGGAGAGACAGAGAGAGAGAGAGAGAAGAGAGACAGAGAGATTTCTCAAACTCCTTGGGGCTGAGGAGAAAGAGAGAGAGAGAGAGACAGAGAGAGAGAGAGAGAAGACAGACAAAGAGATTTCTCAAGCTCCTTGGGGCTAAGAAGAATTGCTGCAAAACTGAGTTTTCTGATGTGGACCACTAGACTCCCAAACAACTGAAAAAATGATCTAGTAAAAAGAAAAGTCAACCAAAAGAGCAACATGCAAACAAAAGCAAATAAAACACTCCCAGGAGCAAAACAAATTAAAGTTTAATTTGTGTGCATTGTTTAATGGACTGTTAAATTGGCCACGCCCACCTAGTCACATGACCTTAGTCACATGACCTAGCCATGCCCACCCAACTGGTCCGGCCCCCCAACAGTCTGAGGGACCGTGAATTGGCCCCGTTTAAAAAGTTTGAGGACCCCTGTACTAGAACATTTTTTTCAAGTAAATTGAGCAAATGGTGTAGGTCAGTTTATTTAGCAAAAGGTCATAGGATGTGCATTTTTTTTTATTTGAGAACTAGTGATTAGATGTTTGCCACAAAAAAAGGAGAATTCTAGGACAAAAGGCACAACTAGATTAACAGAATGATGGAAATATTGAAGAGAAATACCTTCCAGTCATTTAGACATAAACTAGAAGTAATATGGGACAGCAACATTTCATTCCCATCCTACCTTGGAACATCACTATTCTTGTGGACTATAAAATATCTTCAAATGTATCTGCAAAGAGAAAAACAAATTAGTGTTCACATCAATCTTGATTTATTATAATGATTTGGGAAATAAGCCCCAGTTACCCAGTTCACACATAATACATAGGTTGCAACTGTGCAAGCCACAAGATCCAGTATGATGTGTGACCCAGCCATTGTTACATAATATAGTGGTTCCAGATTTGGCAGTGAAATAAGGAAATAGAAATTCTGTAATTGGAAAATCTCCATGCTTGGAAGTATGTTAGTTGACAATCCTGCATTTATGCCCAGCTATATGATTCTCTTTGGATGGAAACTAAAGTGGTGTGAAATCTTTGATAGCTCCAGTTGTGGAATTGGGATAATTGTGATCCAAGTTGGTACTTTTATCTTTTTGAAAAAGGAAAAAATGTAATTCTAATCTTCACCTGGAAGCAATCAGATACGTGATAATGCCATTCTGTTTGTACATTGAATTAGTGAGATGGTTGACCCTGACCTTTAGAGAATTGCAACAGCAATGATATTTTCCAAAGATTTTCAAAGCTTCAGAATCTGCTGGGTGGTCTTAACTTTATGTTTATGTGGTTCTCTAGGGTGCTCTCACCTGCTTCCAAATCTTCAGCACCTCCACAAACAGCCAACCGTCCCTTTGCCAACTTCATGCCCTCATCCAGCTTCAAATCATGCTGCCTCTCTGCTGCCACCCCTCTTCCATCATCTGTTGTACCCACCTCGGCACCACACCTCTGTTATCCAGACGGCAAAGAACCATCAGCTGTCAGCAGTAAGAAAAAAAAAAGGAAGCATAGCTCCCCCGTGGAAGAGCAGGATGACCATGGTAGCCGAAACATGAAAGACTTCAATGGTGAGAGGAATTGGCTCTCCAGTCCTCCTAGCAAGAGGAGGCAATTTGAGGGAAATGGCAGCATTGTGATCTCCCCTGCACAGGAAGCCAACTTGGTGAGGACTAGGAAGGGAGAGGAAGAGAAAAGGGCTGGAGATGACGGGGCAATAGCTACTAGTCAAAGTAGTTCCATCCAGAAGAAGAAGAAGAAAAAGAAGAAGAAAAGGCTGCAGCAAAGGGAGGAAGACTGCTCATCTTTGTTGTCCCCTGTGAACTGGTAAGTGCTTGGCTGGTTGTCTCAAGTCAAGGTTTTACTTGACCAGTTGTAATGGTATGTGGGAAAGATCTTGGAAGACAGGGCAGGGAGATGCTGCCTAGGGAATGATAAGAGATAGCATAGCCCACAGCTGGATAGTGGGCTGGGCAAAGAGGGTCAGAAGGAACTTTAGTTTCTCTAAAAGAGATAGCATGAAGATTGTACTTTTAGACTTGCAAGATTTTGTTAAAGTAGCTTTACAGTGAAGAAAGTTAGCTTCTCTGGTCAGGTTTCTTGTCTGGTCTACTGATAAAGGTGACAGCAACAACAGAAAACCCTTTTATCTATTATGTACAGCTGCTCTCCTCCACCTGAAGTCAACTCCTGTAGGACGAAGAAGAAGAAGAAAAAGAAGAAGCAATTGCTTTCACCCAGTTCAGACAAGAGCACTTCTTCTGGAGAGAGTGAGCACCACAAAGATAAGCAAAGAAAGATATTTCATTCTCATGTGGCTGAAGTCTGTAGCCCCCAAGAAGAACTAAACGAGAATGGACTTTCTGTAGCTAGAGACAGCCCTCCAGGTTGGTAATACACCTGCATCAAAGTTGATTGGGTAGGGGGAATCAAGGGAAGTCAAAATCTGGATAATGAAGGTATTCATGTCGCATCCCCACCTGAAATAGTTTTGTGGCTTCCTTTATGTGGTGTAGGTGACCTTCCACTTACTGCACTCAAGCTGAATTGTAAATAAAAATCTATTACATCATCAGAAATAAGAGTGGATGTCTGTACATCCAAATTAAAACAGAAGCATCTGTTAGCACCAGTGTATTGTATTAATTCCAAGATATTTTCGCCAAGATCCTTTTGTGTCGCTAGTGTTTATACCCAAACCTCATTTGGGGATTTCACAGATTAGACATCTGTTCCTGGGTAAGCCACATTGCTAGTTTTTCATCAGCCTTGATTGAAAGAAGTAAACAGCCCCTCTCCTCCCTGCACACAGACATGCACAGATATTCTGAAAAGGAATGGATTTGGAGGATAGATTCTGGCTATAAATGCTTGAATTACAACATACTATTTCACGAGATATTTAGTGCAATGAAGAATAATTGGCAGAACTAAAATACTTCAGTATGTGCTAATGTCTTATATGTGTTCACCTTGAAAGTGAGAAATTTGCCTGTCATTCCACTGCATTAAGAATGCACTGCCCTAAAGGAACATTTATGGATGTCCTACCTGAGGACCCAGATTGTTGGGGGCAATAGGCTGGCTCTGTAAACTGCTTAGAGAGGGCTGTAAAGCACTGTGAAGCGGTATATAAGTCTATTGCTACCTGCTTTGCTCATCCTGCAGAAAAGAGGAGATTTGCATGTACACCTTTCTTACATTAATATGCTCTTCACCTTTTTCTTCTCACAACAGCATTGGCTTGGGGCAACCAGCTCAGACATAGGGACAAGTTCTCCCTCAATGTCCTGAGCCCAAAGAAGGAAATTACGCAGCACGAATGTGGACCAGTTGATGTAGTTCAGGAGCTACTGAAGGATTCTTTGGATAAAGCTTATGGAAAGCAAGGTACACTCAGTACTTTTGGAATTCCCTCATTTTCCAGTTACAGCTTTCATGAGGATTTTGGAAACGTTTCTCAGTGGGAACATGCACGTTCTTCCAAGTTTTTACTGAGTCACACTGCTCCATGCTCATTACTATACAATTTTTACTGTATGTCTTGTACTTCACTTTCTAATTAAGATAAAGGAAAAAAGGGGGCAACACATTCACAGGTAGTTAATAATGGCAATTGGAATTTTTGTTAGTAAACAACATGGTCGTGACCATGCCAATTAGGGGCAGAAATTCATGAACTTCCAATTGCCATCTTAAGCAAATCACCGAAGGCATCATGTGGCTGTCATTAGCGACCTCCTGCTGGCTTCCCCAGTGACTTTGCTTGCAGGAAGCTGGCAAAAAAGGTCACCAATAATGATCATGTGACTGGGGACACTGTGACTAACCTAAGCATGAAGACTGATCATAACTAGTACTCTTCCAGCACTGTCATGAGTTTGAACAGTTGCTGAGGAACTGGTCATTGAATGAGGATCATCTATATAAATAAGGAAAGTTATAGTTTGGAAAATATAATGAAATGTGATCAACCTAGCAGGCTCTGAATTCTCTAGCCAAATTTGATATCTAGCAGTAAATTATAACCTGAAAAAATATTACCTAACATCTTTCTAACTTCTTCCATCAGAATCGTATTGTAGAAACTTTGGGAGCTAAGAAAAGAGCTTGGAATAGGATTTAGAATATATGAGAATAATACATGCAAAAATTCTATCTGGTTTCTGATTCATCAACTACTGGAAATTTGCCAAGTTTGGAATGGTCTTTGCCATCCTAAATCATCAAGGACTCATATTTCATTTAATGAAAGAAAGCAAAAATAGATCTGTTATTTTGTGATGGCCTCCTGAAGTTTATGATGGCGACGTGTGAATGTAAGGTGTTCCTGTTTCCCTGCCTGTACTCCTGAAAATAGAGGCTTGCTTGATTCTTCAGGGCAGAAATAAGGAATCCATTGTAAGCTGAAATAAAGAGGTTGGATGCTGCCACTCTCAGCTCTACTTTTAATCCACAGTTTTAACATGGAATGGTGAAGCATCTGCTATCAGCCAGGATGCCATGCATGATGCTATATGGTCCCAGAAGCAGTCCATCCTTGATGATTGGGATGAAGAATTTGATGGTGGAAAGGTACGGAGCCATTTCGTGTGAGCCTAACCTGTGCCCCAACTCCACCATTTGGACAGAGTTTCAAAATTTTCTGTTTTGAAATTGATAGTTTTGGTAAATTTGCATGTATGTGGAGAATTGCTGTTGCAATGTAGTTTGGTCATAAAATACACAAAGCAATAATGTAAGTCCAAGAACATAACCCAAACTTTTGATCATGCAGCCCTTGTGCGTACAAAGTTACATTCTGCTTTAATATGGGAAACAGTTTATTTTTCTCTGCCTCTGCCCATGTCAGGCTGGCAAGATTATTTATTTGATGATTTCCATTGACATTTGTTTAGGAATAAGTTCCACTGAACAGAGTTTAATGTGAGTGATGGGAAGGTCAGGCCTATATTTCCATAGCAGAAGTTGTTAAGTCTAGAAATAAGCATTTCTCCATCCAGTGGAAAAATAAGCATAATTTTCACTGAGCATACTACAGAGTTCAGATAGTTGGTGAATGCAGGGTAAGAGTGCAAGATAAAGTAATATAGCCTGTGGATATGTTAGATCTTGGATTCAGTTAGAACCCCATAGTAGTAAATTCTGATGCTTCAGCTTCTCCGACACTTTTTCCCATTCTGTAATATAGTAAATACTAATATAAATATAGTAACACAATCTTGGAAAAACTTGGAATGCTTGATAGATGGTCTAGAACACTTTCGGTTTTAGGAAGAAGTGAAGGCTTGAAAATACTTGTAGCAAATTCAGTTCTTGGTTTAAAGCCAGGCTTTTATAGAAATGCATTGTCCACTCTACACTTTTGTATTTCTGTAGGATAATTTCTATGTCACAGTTTCAGTATCAGGAATTAGACAATAAAACATCTTCTTATTAATAGGTGAAAAAAAGTAAGAAGTTCAAGCGTGAACGGAGGAGAAACTACAACGTCTTCCAAAAATTGCAAAGCAGGCGTAACTTCTGGGCTGTGACACATCCAGCCAAAGTAGCTAGCTTGAGCTATCGGCTTTGAAAGGTAAATAAATTGAACACCCTATTGGCAGAAAGATGGGGTGGCAGTGGTGGTGATAGCAGTGGTTCTCAACCTATGGTCTGGGGGCCCGCGATGTCATCACAGGGGGTCTGCAAAGTTGAAGAAATGTTATGATTTAAATCTTGACTTAAGTCTTGGTGGTCCGTGGCCATGGTCCATGCCACAAAAGGTATTTAAAGGGGGCCTGTGGTGAAGAAAAGGTTGAGAACCACTGATGATAGTTATTTTATATAGAATTGCTAAGATGGAGTAGGAAATGGCCAGTTATTAGGGAACGAAAGGTAACTAGTGTCCATGATGGGTAAAAAAATGCTATGTATTCTTCAAAACGATATTTACATTGTTGGGTTGTGTGGAAATTTGTACTCAGATGGCTAAATATGGCTTGGAGTATGCAGGAATGCACAGGCCTGTTTAGCCATGCTTCACAATCGACAAATGGTTCTGAGAAAATAAGCATTTAGTTTAACACTTTCCTGACAGATGTTACTTGCACACCCATGTCCACTTCAGGTAGAGGTCTCTGCATAGTATTGATAAATAATCCAAGTAGAAATATCTTAAGTATGTGCTATACAGTATAACTGTTGTTCAGGGTTTTTCCCCCTTGGCTTTTACATGTATATTATTGGATATAGCTAAACTGCAGTTGTCAAATGTGACTTTTTTTTTCTTTTCTTTTCTTTCTTTTTTTTTTGCATTATCCTGGATGGAGAAGATGCATTTTGGCTCTGAAGTTAGGGAACATGAGTAATGAAGTCATTTCATACTAATTCTACCATTCTTTTCCCTTCTGGGTTTGAAGCTGGGATCATGTCATTCTGATTCCACAAGGATGAGGACTTTTCTGTATCATTAATTTCATTTCCATTTCCACCTAACAGATGAGTCTTGGCTGAAGAAATGCAGTGGTCAACTTCTACAACCATGGAGCGTCAAGTGACCAGAATCAAATCACCAGTTGCCACTTCTGGGGAGAAGGGCCTCTTCTTGCCTTGAGTAGGGTGCTGCTATTCAGAGTGCTAGGATGTCGCATGGCTTCTCTACAGCCTCTGGAGAAGACAGGTTCTTGACCTCACTATATCAGGGGCGTTGCAAGATACCGTGCCAGTAAAAAGCACTGTTCCAGGGTAACTTGATGTGGATTGAGAGTGGGGGCAGGGCAGTCAGCCCTTGGAAATGAAACTTTCTGCTGCTCCACACCCAGAAATCTAGGCTTGGTGAGCTGTGATGCCCTCAGCAGCCTTTCCTGCCAGGAGAACTTGAAGTAAACTGAGAACTCCGCCTGGTTTCTAAGATTATTGCCTGAAATGGCACTTATCCTTTCCCCACTTACAGCTGTCATTATGAGTGTAATTTGTATGATTTTTCTTTACTTCTGCATGACCCATCCCTTGTTTCAGCCTTTCAGATGAATCCTCACCATCACAAACATTTTATCTCCCTCAGGAATTTTCCACCACCTATTCTTGCTGCAGATGATCTTTGGAACCGAGTTCTGTTCCGCAAGAAAAGCTGGTGGTCTGATTGGCCTGCCTTTATTAAACATGATTTCAACTAGCTTACATTCTCAAGGAGCTTGGAAGCAATTTATTTATTGATGGATTCTTGCGATTTTGGATGTGTAAACTGAAAACTGAACATTTGAAGGTCCTTTCACATTTAAAAAACAACATTGCATATCCTAAACTGGGAACTCTTGAAGTAGAGCATCTGAATATTCAAGTACATGTCTATCTTTGCTCTTTTTTTATCTTTCTGCCCTTGTGCAAATTAATTTCTGGTGGGCATTGTTGCACAATTTGATAGGCAGAAGCGGAGTCTCCTAGAAGATCTGATTCACGCAACAGATTTAGTGTTAGAAAGAGGCTGACTGAATCATTGCTGCTTTAGCACTAAGGCAGAATCTGTTTCTTGCCCATTTTAAAAGGAACACTAGTTGCCTGCAAGAATTTTTTTAATGGGATATTTCACCAATAGGAAAAGGGATTCCTTTGTACCTGTTATCTACCAATACAATTGCTGCTCTCTCTTAAGGGTGACATATTTCATCTGCCATATGCCAATACTGCACGATCACTTCTGAGGGGCAGTCCATGTGCACTCCATCCATTCTGCATCTCTCTGTTGTCCATCCATTAGCCTTTTTATCATTGGCATCCGTTTTCTCTATTCACAGATGGGGTGTGAAGCTTGAAAACTCTTAAATTCTTTCCACTGCATAACACACAAAAACTGTTACCAATTTTGGCCCTTGTGTCTATTTTGGGCTCACAATTAAGACTGTTTTTCTCTGATGAAAGGGATTCTGGGCCTCTTATTTCTCTGAGGGGAACAGGGTCTTCTGTTTTACAGTCTTCTGCCAATATGTAGATACCCTGAACATGGGCACACTTTGCACCTCATACTGGGGTTTAATGTTAACAGCCCTCATTGTAGCAACGGTTCATGGTGCAATAAAGGAATGTTTTGTGTATGTGTCCAGTTTTATTCAGTCTGTCGGTCAAGCTCTTGTGGCTTTTTCTAACGTGTCTGGTGAATGAGAGATTAAGGTCTAAAGAAATGATCTTAGACGTCCAGTTTTCAGAGATTACTAGTAGTACCAGAGATAAACACAACCGTTGTTATATGAAGAAGAAAAAAAAGCTTTTTTCGAGTGGGAAGAGTTTAGCCTGGTTGTAGCTACATCTAACACGTTTTTAAAGAATTGTATGTATATTGGGGGTATCCATTGTGCATCCATTTCAATGACCCCACAAACACACATATCCTTTCAGGGGGGTCATTAGCAAGAAGCAGTAGCTAAGAGTTACTCTCATTCCGTTTAATTTATGTAATGCATTGCTACTATTATGTGAATATTAACTCCTCCCTCTACTTGCTGATTGTGATAGAAACACTGGATAAATTATATATGTAAGAGGTTTTTTTTGTAAAATTAATTACTTACCAAAGACATGGAAGAAAATGAAGGTTTAGAAACAGCTTTTGAATTGGGTTCAGCAGAACTGTTTAGGAGAAGTTAGATCACTTCAGGCTGCTTCAGTGGAAAAACTAGCTCATGAGCAGAGAACTTATTTGGCCCCCTGATATCTTATGTATGGAAAAAAAAACTCCAGTGTAAACCCTAGAGAACCAGTGCCCGCTGTTGCATGTATTTAATAAACCATGTTTTTGTCAGTGTCACATAGAGGTTCAGAAGTTGCACTAGAGCTAGGAAATTGAAGTTCAAATTCAATCCCAGCCATGGAAGCTCATTGGATGGTTTCATCCCAGTAACCTTTTCTCAGAACTGGCTACCATTGGAAAGAGGAGTGCTTTGATTGTTCCTTCAACTTCTAAAGAATATATATAGATATCGAATATACAGAATATAGAATATATAGAATTCCTTTATTGGCCAAGTATGATTGGACACACAAGGAATTTGTCTTGGTGCATATGCTCTCAGTGTACATAAAAGATACATTCGTCAGGAATCATAAGGTACAACACTTAATGATAGTCATAGGGTATAAATAAGCAATCAAATCACATTATGAAGCAGTCAATATAAATCATAAGGACACAAACAACAAAGTTACAGTCATGCAGTCATAAGTGGGAGGAGATGGGTGATAGCAACGATGAAAGATTAATAGTAGTGCAGACTTAGTAAATAGTTTGACAGTATTGAGAGAATTATTTGTTTAGCAAAGTGATGGCGTTTGGGGAAAAACTGTTCTTGTGTCTAGTTGTTCTGGTGTACAGTGCTCTATAGCCATGATGGTGAACCTATGGCACGCATGCCAGAAGTGGCACGCAGAGCCATCTATCTGGGCACGCGAGCCATTGCCCATTGTTCTTCCAGGTTCTGGCGCACCGGCCAGCTGCTCCTCACACGTGCTGGAGCGCCGGAAACCGGAAGAGCAGCCGCCTGGTGCGCATGCGCGCACCGGGCGGCTACTCTTCCGGTTTCCGGCATGCGCACCGGGTGGCTGCTCTTCTGATTTCTGGTGCGCATGCACGCGCAAAGACCAGCTGGCCGGTGCACATCCGTGTGCCGGAAACGAAGATCATCTTCCCGGCTCGCGCATGCACACCGAGCGGCTGCTCTTCCGGTTTCCGGCACGTGCGCTCCCGTTTCGGCACTTGGTGCCGAAAAGGTTCGCCAACACTGCTCTATAGCGTCGTTTATAGGAAAGGGGTGTATAGAATTGTAGGGCTGGAAGGGACCTTGGAGGTCTTCTAGTCCAATCCCCTATCCAAGGCAGGAATCCTTATACCATCCCAGACAAATGGTTTTCCAATCTCTTCTTTAAAATCTCCAATGATGGAGCACCCAGAACTTCTAGGAGCAAGCTGTTCCATTGATTAATTGTTCTGTCAGGAAATTCCTATTTCCAGATTGACTCTTCCACTCACAAGCTTCCACCCATTACTTCTTGTCCTGCCCGCAGGTGTTAAGAGAGAATAAATTGACCCCCTCTTCCCTATGACAGTCCTTCTGGTATTGGAAGATGGCTGTCCTTCTCTTCCTTATGAATTTAATAATTAACATAACTTCTTTATGTAGTATCTAGATCCTTATCAACAATACTAGTTTTGATGGAATAATGGCCTGATTTGTTTTACATCAACTTCCTCTATATATTTTAGCAAGACAATATTTTGGATTGTAGAACACAATATAGTAGAGGTAGTAGAATTCATAACTATGGTTACTCAAATGTTTTAATCTGGTCTTAAGCATGCAATTGTTGCACTGTCTTTTAAAACTTGTTTTTCACACAAAAAAAACCTTCGTTTGAAGTTAAATAGGGATAACAAATGTGTTTGTTTTCTAAGAGAAGACACACTTGTGGGCGTGTCCTCTAGCTCAGGGGTCACCAACCTTTTGGATCTCAGGGACCACTAAATTCATAATTTTAAATCCTGCGGACCACTAATATGATCTGCCTAATGACCGGCTGGGTGGGCGTGGCTAGATGGTCATGTGACTCGGTGGCTGTGGCCAACTCGATGTCACTCACGTCGAGGGGCACCTCGCCAGCCTCTACTCGCCCCTCCCCTCCCAGCCACTCCTCGCCTCCCCGCCCAGGCTCTTTAAGGCCCCAAGCAGTTAGCTTAGCTCCAAGCAGTTGTTGGAGCTAAGCAGCCACCACGAGAAAGATTTGGCAAAACAGCTCAGTTCAAATTGGATCTGACTGAGGAGGCAGCTCAGTATAAGCACCTCACTGAGGACTACGAGCATAGGCTTTCCAAGCAGAGGGAAGACCTGTGGACATACAAGGCCAGGTACAGGCGCCTGGAGGCTCATCAGGCTGAGATAGTCAGCCAGTTCCAGGCCATGATGCAGTCCCACTGGAAAAAGGTCCTCCGGCTCTTCGCCACCAGCGGCACTTCCTTCCAGCCTTCGCCCAAAGCCCTGCACCAGGCGGCCGAAGCACACCCCAAGTCGGAATTTCTGCCCCCCTCCGACCCACACAAAAAGACCCCGAAGGGGGAGACAGTCTGCAGCAACACAAATGTTCATTGCACAGATGTCCCAGGGGTCGTAGTTAGAGGATTTAGTGCAAAAATGCAAATAATTTTTCTGTGGACCACCAAAATTTTCTCGCGGACCACCAGTGGTCCGCAGACCACCAGTTGGTGAACACTGCTCTAGCTACTTGGTATTGAAGTAGTAATGGTAATAGTAAGTAATGGTCCTTAAGGAGATCAGAATCAAACATAGAGTTAAACCACATTTGCATACCATTCAAAAGGAAACAAAAAGACCCCAACACATCCTCTCCAGCAGCCAACACTCGGATCACCAATCAAGTCAACAGAAAACAATGCCCTAATCAAGGAACTACCAAGGAGAAAATTATACCCCCAACACTGGCAGGACAAGTTACTGTATACGACATAGGGCAAACCCCACACTAGCTAGTACCGATGTGACCCAGTTAAATAATGAAATGTCTGCAAGCAATCAAGCTTAGAGAACACCAAGGACTCCACACATCAAAATTATTTAGCTAAAGATGTATAAAGGCAATATCTAGTTGAACTATTGTTATTTCTGATTAATCTATTCCTCAATAATAGAGGTACTTATATTCCCATAGGAACTACAATTCCAATTAGGAATGCAGTGTATACTTTGTCAAAAACTAAAGCATTGTACAGAGCTAAAGGCTCTCAAAGAAAAAGCAAATACAGCTTAAGAAAAGCCATTAGAAGATTTATAACAATCCAGTAGAGGTTTGCCTTAATGGTTCATCATTATAAAAGGATGCCTTATAGCTTCCCACACTGTACACATTACAAGTTGGTATTTTGCCTGCTGATGTTGGACAGGAAATGTTGAGGATATTTTTGTTTGGCAGTAATTTATACAAAAGCCTTCTCACACTTTTAAAGATTATTGTAGTATATCCTAAGGTGCAGTCGGTAAAAGAGACAACTTTGACAGATATGTAAAAGCTGTTATCTAAACAAGGTTAAACATTTTTAAACATCCAGAAATCATTTAGAAATGACTCAGACACTCCCCCAATTCACTGAAGTACAAGGAGAAGGAGGTACAGCATAGTCAGACTTTTAAGATTCTGATATTGTAGTCTATCCCAATAAAAGTACTTTTAACCTTCCTGTGAAATGGATTTCATACTCTGGTCTACCTAGTGGGCCAGATATAAGGTAATGGGCATGTATGATTTACTGAAAAGACAAGAAGTTGGCCAGGAGAAACATGTGTTCATGTGAGACCCCTTGATTCAGAAGTATGTACCATCAAATTGGCGTAAACATTTGGTGACCACATAGATTTTCTCCATTACAATCTCCATGCTGTTTATAAGATTTAAAGGGAGACTCATATGAATGTCAAAGTATGGTTTTTAAAATTTCATAAGGTTATATAATGCTCCAATCATAGACAGGCATGACTTGGGGATTTGGCACCTGGGGTGGATATTTTAATTGGTCCTCCACACTTAAAAGAAATCAACAGCACGAGTGAAAGTGATCTGGTATGATAAAATATTAACAGAGACACACCCACCCATCCAATTTCCCAATCATGAATTAACTGTTCTGAGTTTTTTGTAAAAAAGATCTAATATGTGGCCAACTATATGAGTTTGATAATGACTTAAGATGTTATGGCTGTTATGCAGGACAAAAATTCCTAAGCTACTCCCAATCTGACCCCCAGAACATGGAAGAAACGCAGTGGTGAAATCCAATTGTTTTTACTAACGGTTCTGGGGGTGTGGCTTGGTGGTCGTGGCAGGGGAAGGATACTGCAAAATCTCCATTCCCTCCCCATTCCTGGGGGAAGGATATTGCAAAATCTCCATTCCCACCCCACTCCTGGGAGAAGAATATTGCAAAATCTCCATTCCCACCCCACTCTGGGGCCAGCCAGAGCTGGTATTTGCCAGTTCTCCGAACTACTCAAAATTTCTGCTACCAGTTCTCCGAACTACTCCAAATTTCCGCTACCGGTTCTCTGAATTACTCAAAATTTCTGCTACCGGTTCTCCAGAACCTGTCAGAACCTGCTGGATTTCACCCCTGAAGAAACGTATTTCTGGGGAAATCAATCACCAGCCTTGGAGTTCAAATCAAGAAGCTACTGGGTAGACCCCCAATTTGTACCTAGAGCACATGTAGAAACCTGAATACGATTGGATAGTACTTGACATTTTCATAGTCTTTTAATTGGAAAACAACATAATTGGAAGATGGTAGCTTTACGTAGGTGTGAGGAAGTGAGGTGGTAGAGACTTACCAGTCTCTGATTTCAACACCCCCCCCCCCAAACTCCACAGCAACCGTTTATAAATTTTCCTTTCCATTCTAATACAGCAATAGGATTGACATACTATATTATTTACCCAGCAAATTCTCTGCTATCTGAATTCCCATGAGCCATCTATGAGGCTCATACCTGTGATGCACCTTTTTCAGTTTTGAAGAATGGTGCTGAAATAGATCAGTGAACAACCAGCTGTAGCATTTTGGATCAACAGCTTTTATATGTCATGAATGAGCAGGGCTGCATTTTTATTAGTTAGGGGTTTCTGAAGTCTCACACACCTGCAGACTATTCCCAACCCCCCCCCCCACACACACACAGTAGCGAACAGGGAAAAGAGAAGGTTCTGCATAGAAGCCCAATGTAGGAAATTGCAGAATTTCTGTATGAGAAAAGCCACAGTTTATGAGAGCTTTCCAAAAATGTGGCATGGTTTTGCTGGGTTCAGAGAGCTTAGCAAGGGGTGTCTTCTGAGAGGAGCAGTACCAACCAGAGTCCTTTCAGCCTTGGGAGGAGTTATTCTCTCAGCAGAGCTCAACCTGCCTTGCATCAGCTGTAAGTTTGTTGTAGCTGACTCTCTGATGAGTCCACCTTCCTCTCCATCATCAATGTTAGTTTGAGTGCATCAGCTTTGATTATAAGGCTCAAATACTGGCTGGGGATGTAGGCTACATTTGCACGCTGATAATGACTGAGCTGACACAACTAAGCCAGAGTGAGGTTTTTTAATTTCGAAGATGTAAAACACCTGAACTAGCATTTGTTGGAAAGGTTTTGCAGAAAAATAGGATTATTGTGTTATTCCTTCCCACTTTTTTCTTGATTTTCCAACACAACAGGGTTTATGTTGAACTGCTAGATATCACCAGGTATCCTTGCATGAAAGGTAATTTCCCCAAACCAGCACCTTCTGTGCAATGGGTGATTTCCCAGCATTCAAAATTCTACTTCATGTTGCAGGTGATTTTCTTCTTTCCTCTACTAAATCTTTAGCCCCCCCCCCCCCATGCACTTTCTTCGGGGCAGTTTTACTTGATGCAGTTTAAAAAACCCTCACTCAGCTAGAAAAACAGCTTCCCGTAATAATTTACAAGATCAGTTTCTGCATTCCCGCTTACACTGTAAAAATACCCGACGCACGAAAATAGGAAGCGAGCAACCTTTCTTTTCTTTTCTTTTTTTTATGACAATGGGACTTTTAAAGCTATTCTTACGAAAATTCTGGATTCGAGGGTTTCATCGAAGAACGACATGGCGAACCAGAAGGGCGGAGTGCTTGGCTTCGAGGGGGGCAAAGTCGGCCACGCACCCCGCTGCCAAACAGAAGCAAGTTTTGCTAGCTCCCAACTCTCTGAATCGCTGTTAGTAGGATGCTACGACACAGACGAATTAGTAATTACAATTAAATTACAATTAATTACAATTAGAATTACAATTAATTCCCAAAGCAAATAACGTGGACGTAAGTGGCTCCGCCTATCTCTGGTTGCCTTGGGACATCAGCCCCACGGTCTACTCTGCCCTCCTGCAGCCAAGGCGTATAGCCCCGAAATCCCCGTCCCCTCGCGGTCTGAACGGCTTGCCGAGATGCGGTAGCTTCTCTTCCTCCAGCAGGCGCACCTCCGACCCAGCAGAAACCGCCGATTTCCCCCCTCTTGGGTGGGGCTTGGTGGCATTACGAGCCCCGAAGCGCGTCTTCGATCACGTGGCACAAAAAAGCCGCGCCTCTTTTCGGGAGGTTGAGAAGGAACTTGCAGAGAGGATCGGCGGCGACTGCTTCACGCTCCCTCCACGGCGGCTGTTCAACTCCCCTTGGTAACATGGAGGAAGAAGACGAGACGGCCGGTTTCGGTGAGCGAGTGAATGAATTGCGGGCCGGCGGGTGGATGAGCAGCGCTTCTCGCCGTGCCTGCATCGCGGCGGGGAAAACGAAGCATTTATCTCCGGGTGGCAGTAAAGGGGGAGTGGCCCTCATACGCGCAGCCAAACTGTCCTTGGGATCCGTCGCGCTGCGATCCGGTGATCCCCCCCCCCGCCGCCCTTCCTCCCCGCGTGCGCCCCCCTGCTTCTCCTGGCTTGCGGAGGCTTGAAGGATCGCTTTCGGTGTTTAGCAAGGAGGCGAAGCAGTCGGGCAGAGAAGAGCCGAGAGCCATGGGGGCTGGTTGCTCAAAGGGCGAAGGAATTGGCAGGAAGGAGGTGGGGTTCGGTGACAAGATCAGCCCCACCATCTCGGGCGTCGGGAACGTGCTGAGCGAGTAACCGGGGACGAGGTGGGGGCCTCAAGTCTGCTCCGTTGTTGGTGGGGGGGGGTTCGGTGACAAGATCAGCCCCACCATCTCGGGCGTCGGGAACGTGCTGAGCGAGTAACCGGGGACGAGGTGGGGGCCTCAAGTCTGCTCCGTTGTTGGGGGGGGGGGGGCTGGTACCCGAATTGCGGGGCAGCTGCCTTGGGCTGGGCTGGGCTGGGCGGCTTTCAGATCGCGACCGGCAGCTGTTGTGCCCTCTGGTTCGGGGCAAAGACAGCTGTTCTTTCTCGGGGACGAGAAGTTCGGCGTGGAGTTGCTAGCAGCAATGGGGTTGCGGAAATGGCGTGTAGCTCTTTCGGTCTTGGGCAAGGACTGCCTTGGAAGCGCGGCAAATTGGGGATGGGGAGCAACTGACCGCTGAACGGGCGTTTATCCGCTGGGTTGTTTGTGAGGACAGGAGGCGAGCGGAGAAGCATTACCCGGATCGCGAAAGGGGGCGCCGCGTTGGGCATGACAGCAGGGGAACAGCTGCAGTGGATGGCAGCTGCTTGCCTTTGCTGCCGTTCTTGCTCTCTTACGCCAACCAGACTTCGGACTGCAGGAGAGGAAACGTGCTGTCGTCTTTGGGCCTTGGTAGTGCCGCTTGACTGGTGTACCCAGCTGCCAGCCTTTGCTCTTGTGAGCTCTCAGTGGACTGAGCACTGAACGGAAGTGGTGTGAGCTCCATGTCTAAGTTCTGGCTGTTCAGCCTATTGTGTGATGTCTGGGAGGCCCTGGACCTTAGCCAAGCCCTTTTCTTACCAAACTCAAAGTAAAGCTTTAAGTAGGTATAGGTTCTCTGAACCGGCAATAAGAAGAGTGTGCAGCTCACAGCTTGGCAGTGCTCAGAAACTCTACAGCAGGCTACTTTTTCTCCCTAATCTGCTTCCCTGGCTTCACCCTGGCAAAGGAGCAACACATCCAGTCCTGAAGGGTCTGAAGCTTTTGTCAAGCCAAAACTCTGGCATGTTTTGCATAAAAAAGAGAAACGAATAGACTCATTTCCTAACTGTGCTGTCATAACAAAAAAGGAACTGGAATCAATTCAGAAATGCAGTGATAAATTAGTAAATGTTGCTAAAACTTCAGTATATGTGTTTTCTGCAAAGGTGTCTTACCCTGAGAAACAAGCCTTCAGTCTTCTGTATTTATAGCTTAACTCTTGTCACTGTCCAACAACGGGCATCCAAGTTAGCATGTTAGTCTTTCTCATTCATAACAAGTGTGCATAGCCTTAGGAAAGAGATGTGCAGTTCACATAGTGATCCAGAATATATATTGGAAAGATAGTGGGAATAACTGTAATTTACCTGCTTTATTTGCTTTCTGGTTTTGGTGGTGTCCAGATGTATTGTTCTAAAATTTCCAGCAGCTTATGTAGGCTAGGAAGATAGAAGCTGCGATCCAGTTCATCCAGAGAGCTTCAGACTGGAATAGGCAGACTGCCTAGGAGAAAAAAAGATTTAGATTTTGCAGTAAAAATACATGTGTTTCTTTTGGGCTTATAAATGAAGCATGAGCCCAGTTGTACAGTCTGCTTCAAAGAGTCTGTGAGCCTTTGCTTACTCAACCTGGTGTGTGTGACAGTACAATGGAGGGACTGCCTCAGCGCTGTCTTTATAATTAATTTCATTCATGTTGGCTCTAAATTCACTGACATTCTGAATGTTGAGAGCATCTCTGCAGTGTTGTTGCACCAATCAGTGTGTATGACCCAGTTATGGGTGAGTAGCTGACTTACAGATTTCCCCAGTGGAGTTGGGCATTAGATTTCTGCATTGCTGAAGTGATAGAGGCCTGCTCCGTTTATTTGGCATATTCTGTCACAGAAACAACATCTGGAATTTTTTTAACCTTTCAGTTAATAATATGGGTGCTCACACCAGAATTCCTTTTAATGTGGATGGGTTGAATTTGTGGTTTCATTAGAATTCAGCTTTGAATTTTGAATGGCTTTGATTTAGAGCACCTTGGACACATCATTTAATTCCAGAGATCTGGACTGGAGATGAAAGACATGGGAGCTGCAGCTGGTAACTAGAGAGGCAAGCTGTGTGCACATATGACCCTGCCATCCGCACACTTGTTCTTGATTGATCTGTACATGAACATTGCAGCTGTGTTGCAGACATCATGCTGTTATTCTAGGGAACTTGTCTGGTAAGAGAGAAGTACTGTAATGGTAAAACAACCTATGCAACTGTTTTCTCATCTAGCGTGCATTGCAAGTGCTGGATTAGATGTTCAGCAATAGATAATCTCCCATTTGGGCAAATGGCAGGCTGCCCAGTTCTGCTCACATATCACTCAACCTGCTATATTTTCAACCTGGATGTGCTGCCCAGTCACATGGAGGGATCCTGTAAGTTCGTCAACAGAGGTAACTGAGGGGCAATGGCAGATCCAGGGGTAGATGATCAATAGCCTTTTGGCTTAGAGTTAGACTAACAAGGCACTGTCAAGTGGGGCTCAATTTGAGCTGAGGTTTCATTGCTAGTGCAGTTGGTCATATTTAGATTAATTATTTTCTGTTATACGTTTTGTGAAATTACTTCTGAAAATCAAACAGATAACAGCAATATTCCACTCTAGAATGCCAGTATTTTTAAACTATTTCAGTTACATCAGATAGTAGGGGTTTTCCCAGCTTGGGCATGATTTTATTTAACTTATTTTCTCTTTAAATGCAAAATAGTGCAGCAAATAGAGCTGGGAAGGAGGGAGATGTTGAAATGATGCACCTCCGAAATTTCCTGCTTAATGGACTGAACGAGGTTTACAATTTGCATTGTTCACCTAGAGCCGTGTTTCTTAGGGGATTTTGAGAATTGAAGTCCACATATCTTAAAGTTGCTGAGGTTGAGGAACATTGACCTAGAGAGATTAAGTGAGATGAGGAAAGGAGTCTTGTTGTTGCTTGTCTAGGATTAAATTGCAGAGGGGAAAAAATGAGTTTCTTTCCCTGCTTGCCATCTGGGCATCACTTTTAATCTGAGCACATGGATGGATTAGTGTGTTTCCAGGGAATACTGCGAGTATTATTTGGGGGGAGGAATTCAGAACAGGCTTGACTGTGTCTCTGACCACTTACAGTACAGTCTGAAATCTATCATTGGTTCAGCTCTACTGGCCTATTTTGTTTATGGGGAAGCTAAATTTAACCAGATTTGCATGGGTGTTGTCAGGTTCTTATTTCAACCAGAGAGGAAATGGGGGCACTTTTCAAATGAATGCAGTTCTCTTGCAATTATGATAGTAAGAATCTCCAGAAAAATAGATAGTCTTTGATTTACAACCACAATTGGGACCAGAATTTCCATTTCTAAGCAAGGTGATTTATTAAGCGAGTCATGTCCAATTTTACAACCTTTTTTTTTTTACCATGATTGCTAAGCTAATCACTGCAGTTAAGTGAATCGGACACTGTTAAGCGAATCCAGTTTTCCCTGTTGTCTTTGCTTGTCGGAAGCTGGTTGGGAAGATCCCAAATGGTATCACATGACCCCTTTGCCAAGTGCCTGAATTTTGATCACGTGACCATGGGATGTTGCAATGGTTGTAAGTGCAAGGACCAGATGTAAGACACTTTTTTTCAGTGCCCAATGTAACTTTGAATGTCACTAAATGAATGGTTGTAAGTCAGTGATTACGGGATTGTCAGTAAACAACCTCACTCATTGCACTAAATTAATTCTAGGAAAAAGGAATTTGGCTACTCAGGGAATTGGTACCCATAGAAGTGCCTCTTAGTTCGATGTCCTGGTGCAAGGGGACCTTAGTCAGGTTTTTGTCTTATCTTATTTAAGTTTGAGAATAGGGAGAAAAATTGCTTTGTGTGCAATCATGAAATGAATGCCACATCCTCTGTAGCACATTGTTCCTCCTAACTGGGTGCTTGCCCCACATCTCAGTTCCGCTTCTTGAGTTATCATGCAGATGTGATCCTTCTCTCTTTCTGATTCTGTTCTCTCCTGAATGTGACTTGTCATCGATTCAGAGGGCCCTTTGTTATCTCATTGTGTGTCCTATTCTTGGTGTTTGTGGTTGGATAGGGCTAGGCAACTGCAGGTTTTATTCACTGTATCTCTTTACATGTTCTTTCATTTTTATTGCAGTTTCCTGAATTTGGTTATCTGCTGTAACAATGCAGTCGTGTCCTTAGCTGTCTGCTTTGTTAGAATATAGTCATAACATTTTGTGGATTATATTTAATAGCATTTTCCATGTCTGTTCTAATGGCTAGCTAATAAAAGCTGTAGACCCTGGATACAGACAGAATAAGATATGGTCTCATGTTACATGAAATTGCTATAGAAATGTGCATATATTCACTGGCAGCTGCTCTGGGTCAGGGAACAACTGACAGCTGCCTGCAACCAGAGACATGGCTGCTTCTGTTCTGGGCTTGAAATGTCTCTTAAATGGGGGGGTAGTTAAAGTAGTTCCATGGGTACTATGGAAATTCAGTAGGATTTATTTGCTGATATCCTGAATGCCTTTAGGTTGCATCAGGGACTGTTCTCTAGTTTACTGACTTGCTTTGATATAATTAAGTGAGGGATTATGGAATAAAAGGTATAGTCCATTTGGATGGCATCAAGTTGGAGAAGACTTAGTTACATAATTGACCCCCTCCTTTTAAAAAAAAAGGCTAGCTTGCTTTAATGAATGTCCAAACAATTATGAAATTAATCTTTATTGCCAGAAGGTGGGGCCCTTTTCCAGAAATCTCATACTATTAAGTTAACATTTATGTCTCACTGAATCCCAATGTTAGGGAATACCAACCTCAGGCTTTATTCCGTAGGGTATTATGATTTAGAACATAAGTATCTCTCTCTCTCTCTCTCTCTTTCTCTTTCTCTCTCTCTCTCTCTTTCTCTTTCTCTTTCTCTTTCTCTTTCTCTTTCTCTTTTCCAGGAGAGAGTTGGAATTTTGAAAGATGGGAGTGAGAAACATTTGTGGTGCCATGATTGATGGGCCTTGATTTTTCTTTGATCAAAACAGTACAGGAGGGATTGATGGGTCACTGCTACAGTAGATAAGATACAACACTATTCTAATGGTACATGCTTGTGCAGGTAAAAACAAAGAACTATTGTTTTGTGTTAGATTGCAGAATTTCTGATTCTGAATCCTTTATTGATAGGCCACAAATGTATTAAGAGTTAGGAAGTGGATTTTTATTTTCATATTTTTTACAAAACCCAGCGTCTTATTTCAGGTTCACAGTGCGGTATTTCTGGCCTTGGTTTCATTCATTTCTGCAAAAAACTTGCAGTGGAACAATCATCTTGCACTCTTTGGCAATCCTGGGCATCTGGGAAAAGAGTGGCTTGCAATGAAGCAGTGGTTTTGTGGGAAGAAGTCATTTCAGAAGCATGACAGTTTGTTTAGTCAGCACTGTTCCAGACAGCCTTGCTCTAGAGGTGCATAAGTTTTGATCTGTTTTCACGTGTAGGAATGTTGCTGAGAACACAAATTCTATCTTACTGTACATCTCCTGGTTGCAGTGGTAAGAAAAAGGAATTGGGTAACTGATTTGACCTTATGCTGTGTGTTTTTTGCTTTGTCAGAGATTAATTAGAAAAATGCAGATTTGCTGGAGATTAACTATGTCTCTTCAATTTCTTTGAAAAACAACGCTTTAGAAGTAGTTCATTTACATTCACATTTGGTTGATGGTTGCAATTCCAGTAGAGTGTTGCTTATGCCTCATTTTAGAGGAAGGTGAAGAAATTCAGTTTCTTCTTACTAGCCACTGCTAAGGTATTGGGAAATACACCTAAATGTAAATAGGGTAGTAAATCTAAGAGAAGTGTTGGCTAGCCATAAACAAGCTTCATCTTGCTAATAGCAAAATTGTTTGTTGTCTAGTCCTTACTTGACAGTGAAAAAGTCAAACGATTTGGAAGAGCAGTATTGATTTTGTTTTTAATATGGTGAAGGTCATTAATTAAACAAAACAAAGGGGAAAAACGAACAAGAAAGAAAAGAGCCTATATACACATTCCCGTCTTATACAGATTATATGCATATTACGTTTTTCACAAGTTTTTCACAATGGCCATATTTCATTACAAATACTGTATGTACTCTGTATATGAAAGCATCTTATTTGTAAGTTGCATGTAACTTACATGGAATGTAAGACTGGGTGGTACTTGGGTGGGATTGTTTGGGTTTTATGGTGATGTATTGATTCAGTATCTGGTCAATATATCGGGTGGTGCAGGTGTGGATGGGGCAGAATGCAGTCCTGGTGCAATCTTGACAAGACGGAGTGGTTGTGCTGTAATCCACTGGGATTAGGGATATTACTATTGTTGGTCTTGGATGGGATTGCACTTCCTAATTTTAAGACTGATGTGCAGCTTGGGGTCCTTCTGGCAGCTGTGGCCAGGAGAGCCTTTGCATAAGTTCATGTTGCGCCACCACCTGTGCCTTTCCTTTAATTGGGAAGTCTTTCAGACAGTCACTCATGCCCTGGTCATCTCATCTCACAATTGAATTATTACAATGTGCTCTGTATGGGGCTGTTTTTGAAGAGCACCTGGTAGCTACAGCTGGTACAAAATGCAGCAGTGTGAGCAGTAATGGCTGCCTTTCGGTATGCCCATGTGTCATTGCAACTAGATGAGTTGCATTGATTACCAGTCAGCTTCCAAGTGAAATTCTAGATCCTGGTAATAAAATAAATATAGTCCAATAAAGGACTATATATGACATAGGACCTGAATATCTGAGTGATCTCCAATCATTTTTGCTCATGCCTGTGTATTCTGGGAGAGTGGGTACACTCCAGATCCTGTTTTTTTAACATTGTGGAATTATTACAGCATCTCCCCGGAGATAAAGATGGTGCCCTCTCTCCTGGGGTTCTGGAAAGCTCTGAAAGCCTGGCTTTGGTCCCAGGTCTGGGGTTGATGTTTTATATTTGGGGACCCCTCTTTTCTTTGATTTGTTTTGGTTTTATGACTGTTTTAGTCTAGACTATCTGTGTGGTTTATGTTTTATTTGTTTTATGGATTGATTTATTTTTTTGGTTTTGTATGCTGCCTAGAATCCATTTGAATTGGGTGGCTGTAACAAATTTAGAGAAATAAATAATTAAAAATTGGGTCTTCCATCCTTGAGTAAATGGAGTCATAAATATATGTATTTCTAATGATGAAGCTCTGGTCTTTTAAGCATTAAAAAGAGAGTGGAGAATCTTTCCAGCCATCAATTTTCAGACAATAGGGATATACAAGTAGTCCTCGAAATACAACCGTAATGGAACCTGTAAATTATAGTTGCATGTCGTTAAGTGAAGTGTCTCATCTAATGACCCCATCCCTGCTCTCAATGAATCGTTAAATGAACATGCCAGTCGTTAAGTGGAGCATGGGGTCATTCAGGATTGGGGAAGGTCCTTAGCTCCCAAGGCCTTCCACACCACCTGAGATGCCTGTGCTCTGCTCCCCACCCCTTGGGTCGCCACAGGTCTTTTTTCCACTCCCCCCAGGTTTCCCCCAGGTCTTAGGCCTGATTCCTACCCACCAGGCCAAACACCCTCCTCCTCACTTATTGTTTGAAGAGCTCCGAGGACTTCCAGACCATTGGAATGGATTGCTTCTTTGTGTGGCTGAATGGCAGGATTCCGTGAGTGGACGCCATTTTGTCCCACGCGCAAAATGTGTTTTACATGCATACGATGATTGTGCAGTTCTTTGGCGTTCACATTCAGGTCACTGCTGTGTAGCAAACAGACCGCTCCATTTTGCTTCCTTAATGAGATCTGCATAGCCCTGTAGAAGCTTCTGAAAACTGCAGAAAGCTTCTGCAGTGCTGTGCAAACTTTGTTAAGGCAGCAAACGGAGCAGTTTATCTTGCAGCCACCAGGGCAAAATGGCAGTCGCTTCTGGGTCGCTGCCACTTTGCCCAGGAACACGTGGCCTTCCTTCCTTTCCCAACATGAGGTCTGGAGAGTTTCAAAAGGTGAATACAATGGGTGATGGGCTTGTGGGGAGCAGGCCCAAGTGCTGCAGCATCCCTGTGGTTGATTGTAAGGGCGAATGACTGTAGAGGCAGTGCAGCTGTTGTAACTTTGAAAAGGGATCATATATAACATTTTTTGGGGAGGGGGGAGTCATAACTTCAAATGGCTATTAAATGACAGGTCATACCTCGAGGACTACCTGTAGTTCAAAAGAATATGGATGTCCAAGAATATTAAAACTTGCCTCAAGGTCAAATGTATGTGTAATTACTAATTAGCGCTTCCCAAAACATACTAGAACATTACTAAAACATACGTTTTAGTGAAGCATTATTTTTATACTGGAAAAAATGGGTTTTTTAAAAGCCCAACCTTCCTTTGGTATATGAGAGACTGAGTGAGAGGATTTTACTAAAAAGTTTTACTGCTTCTTTCTGTATGGGTTCTTTCATAGTGTATCCCAAAGCCATTTATTTTTTTCCATTGTCCCCACCCATCCTGTGGCCAGTAGTTTTTACCCAGGAATCCTATGCATTACAATTGAACCAAAGTCAAAGGGTCTGTGATGTAGGGTTGTGCGGTGCTTTAGATTCTGTCTCCAAAAAGGTATTTTGGGGGGTGCATGTTGTGGCTTGCCCCCGTCCCGTGCAGCTGCTCATGGATCCGGACGAACAGGAACAGTCCATAGGGTGGCAAGAGCAGTCTGTAGTGCCAGCACCGGAGTCCGAGACCGAAGAGGAAGCAGGGCCAGAGGACGATGCGCAATCAGGGCCTTCTGCACCTCCTCAGCAGGAGTTCAGTGACTCCAGTGAAGAGGAGGGGCCTCTGATTGATGCCAGAGCACGCAGGGCAGCTAGCCGGCAAGAGTCATCTTGGCTGCCTTCTGAACCTCGTCCCTGTCAGTTGGATTGACTCCAGTCCGGGCTCTTGGTCAACTTCAGCAAGTAATTATTATTTGACGGACTAATTGACCTGCTTGTCTCTTTCACATTTGGAATCCCGGCCAAAGTGTTCTGTGCTTGAAAACAAACACTTTGGCAAAGAATTAGTATTCACTTTAATACTAAGCACTTATTAGTATTAAAGCCTTTTTGTTTAAAGAACAGTGTGTGTGTGTCGCTTTCTGGGGGTTTGCCGTGCTGGGACAGAACAGTACATAGGAATGTGAATGTAGGCCCTATCTGCAGCACCTTAAAACAACTCTGCTTTTTCCTGGGCTCAAGCTGCTGGCTGTGTTGCTATGCTTCCTTGGGAAAGGTTCAGCTTCTTTAAGATCAGGCAGGTGTGTGCCACCCATGCACTTCAGTGTGCCTCTTCAAGAGAACCAATCCAAAGAACTGCACAATTATCATATGCATGTAAAACACATTTGTATTTCAAATGTAGTTTCTTTATCTTGGCTTCCCTCACACAGGGCTCTTCCTCATGGCTGACTTAATGTGCTTTCTAACTGTATTTGAGACAGCAGAAAACAATTCTGGCATTACATTGGCAGCCCTTATTGACAGTGTCTATGCTGCTGCTGGCACAATGCTGGCAAATGATATTAATGTTGTGCAGGGTGTGCAGGTCCGTTAAAGACCAGAAATGGTGGATTCCCCTGGCTTTGTTAGCTGTCTCCACTCTCACCCCAAAAATGTCATCAGCCAGCAGGATAATATCCACCACCCTTTCTTCTTAATGTAGGATGGTGCTAGGAAAAAGGTGAGTTATGTCAAGAGCCTAGATCAGTAGATCTAGCTATTTGTTGGATTCTCCTTGGATTTGTACAAGGGTTTTGTTTAGATGCTTTCACAGGGAGCTGATCAGAGGTGGGTTCGGACCGGTTTGCCCGAACTGGTAGCAACCCGCTGATGATATCACGGAGCCGGTTCATCGGTGCCAATCTGTGGACGCCACCATCTTTTTTTTGGGAATTTTTTTTTTTTAAAAAATTGGGGATTTTTAAAAAAAAAATTTCTTCTGCACATGCGCAGAAGCCGAGTTTCTGGCACTGCGCATGCATCACCATCTTGTTTTTGACTTTTTTTTTGGAATTTTTTTGGATTTTTTGGCACTGCGCGTGCGCCCACGAGGCGCGGCCACGTGGCGCGGGAGGAAGCGAACCGGCAGCGAGGTAAGTTAGAACCCACCCCTGGAGCTGATATAATATTTGGACACTTGTTGAGCTTGGGTTCCTTCATGAATCAACATTGCTAATTAAACACATGGCTTTTCTGTCAAATTCATCTTCCAATGTCCGGGAAGATAGTTCCTGGTAAGTGTAGCAGCTAATCCTCACAACTGGTAACCCTCTATCTGCTATATTTCTAGTAGTATTTGTAGTAATATCCCTATGTTGGAGGAATATTAAACACGTTCAGAAGCAGATTAAAAAAAAGTGTGTGTGTGTGTGTGTGTGCATCATAAAGTAGGAGAAGTGTCCTGATTTTCTTTTTTCTGATTGTTTACCACTCCCACCCCCTCCAGTCAGCTGCTGTTTGCGCTGATCCAGACCCTGAACTGGATACAAAGAGAAAGCCCTGCTTGAAAGACCAGGATTATCTTGTTACCTTAATCAAAATGGTCCTGAAGGACAGGATCCGAGACAGGAAGGTGGCATGCCTACATTGTGTATTATGGCCAATGCAGTTGGGTTGATCCCAACCAGTAGAAGTCACTTGACCTCAGCAGGAGCAGCAGCAGCATAGTCAGTTAAGAGTGCCAGATTGTATTCGCAGCAAACATTTTCTTAGAATAAGGGGGAAAACACTACTGCAAAGCTAGTACAACTAAAGACAATTGAAGGCTTCTTCTGGTATGGGCTGAGGATCAGATGAAAGTGACATCATGAGGACATGGCAAAAAAAGACGGGGCTGGGGCATATTTAGGCTGCTGTTGGTGCAAATGAAGAAAGGTTTATCCTTGGGGCAAGTTTTCTACTCCACCCCCCCCTCCCTGCACTGTACCTGCTTAAACTACCATGTTTCCCCGAAAATAAGACCCTGTCTTATATTTTTTTGAACCCTGAAATAAGCGCTTGGCCTTATTGCCATGCACTCAAAAGCCCGATTGGGCTTATTATCAGGGGATGTCTTATTTTGGGGGAAACAGGGTATATAGTTCAAGCCGCTGCTTTAATTGATCTGGGAAAAGAGTCTTGTATTTGTGCTTTCTACTTTCCTGCTTTGTCACCTCCTACCTTCCTGGAGCATTTACATCTGTTTGCTATGTATTTTCCTAAGTTTGTAGGATTACATGCTTGAATTTTGCCTCTGTTCGTAAAGAAGGTTTTAGCACTAGCTATGCTATAGGTTCTCGAAAGCTATGGTGCTGTGTCTCCTGAAAAAGAAAGATACATGAATTTGTTTGACTCATGTGGATAATAAAATGAATGAGTTTCTCTTGTACAGTAGTGAGTGTTTCCTTATCAGTTTAATACTGAATGGATCTTATCCCACCTTTCATCCCATTGAGACACCTTACTGCCAGGACTCAGTTCTACTGCCAGCTTTACTAAGAAGAGCAGGACAGAATTCTCACAGGGCCCCAGGAATGGTGCATGGAACTTTGAAGTTCCCTGTGCTGAAGGAGAAGGTTGATTTGTGTGTTTTCTGACTGATAAGAGTCTGTGCACCTGGAAGCAGAGATGCTGAGTTCAGCAAAGAGTAAACGGGATCAGAAACTTAGGTCCTCACAGTTCATTTGAAATGCTGAGGAAGGCAATGCAGAAACACCTGGAAACAAACTGTCCAATAAAACAAGACTTTGTTATCATGGAAATCCTTCCTTCCTTCCTTCCTTCCTTCCTTCCTTCCTTCCTTCCATCCATCCATCCATCCATCCATCCAGGTAGTCCTTGACTTATGACCACAATTGAGCCCAAAATTTCTGTTGCTAAATGAAACATTTAAGTGAATTTTGCCCCATTTTACGATCTTTCTTGCCACAGTTGCTAAGTGAATCAGTGCATTGTTAAGTCAGTAACACGGTTGTTAAGTGAATCTGGATTGTAAGGAGGTAGCAGATGGTGATCCCATGACCCTGGGACACTGCAACTGTCACAAATATGACTCAATTGCCAAGCATCTGAATTTTGATCACATGACCATGGGAATGCTGCAATAGTCGTAAATGTGAAAAACAGTCTTAAGTCACTTTTTTCAGTGCCGTTGTAACTTTGAATGGTCACTAAATGAACTATTGTAAGTTGAGGACTACCTGTAGTGTATTTGTTTTGAGATTCAATATTTATTTTACCGACCTTGGAAGGATGGAAGGCTGAGTCAACCTTGAGCCGGTCAGGATTGAACTCCTGGAAGTGAGTTGAATTAGCCTGCAATACTGCATTTTAACCACTGCACCACCATGGTTCCTATTCATACTGGTCGCTGACTTTTGTATTGAGTACCATGTATGAGTCAGACATGGAAGATCTCCTAGCTGATGGATTGGCTTCTTGTTACAATTCCAGGTCCTGGTTATTACCTATAAAGCTCTGTATGGCATTAGGGCCTGGATATCTGAGGACTGCTTATCTTCAATCATTTCTGCCCACTTTGTACATTCTTGCAGAGTGAGTGCACTCCAGCTCCTATTTATTAAACATTGTCATCTTTTTTTTTAAATAAGTTTTTTATTTTTAAAAACAAAACATATACATCTTTTATGGACAAAGTGTTGTCCGGATCCCCTCTCTTACATCATTTCTTATACATAGTCAATAATACATCTTATTTGCAATTTCAGCCATATTATTCCCCCCCCCCAATAATTCTTTATCCTTATTCATTTTTTCCTTATACATGCTTATTATCACATATCACTATAGGCCCTCGATTTCTAGTCTTTTAACACTTTTTAAGTTTCCCTTCTAGTTCTTTAACCATCTAAATTTACCTCTTAAATTAATTTTTTAATCAAAACTAATCATAATTTCAGTTCATATTTCATCTACTGAAGTATTTCACCATCTTTAACATAATTTTTATCTTATTTCAATTTCACATATATGAAAAACCATTTTTTCAAACAATTTTTAGTACTAGTACAATTCCTTTTTTCCCCCTCAAACATATTCAAAATCACTATACCATTATACACTCTTAATTTTTTATCTCATTTAATAACCAATTATTTACCATATTTTCTATTTCTGAGCTTACTTCACTTTGCAGTCAATATTTATTCAAATTTTATCTTTAACAATATTTTACTATATGTAACGTAAATCATCTTATATCTATTTCATTTTAACATACATAAGAAAAGACCATTTTTCCAATACTTAACAATTAAAATTTATAATACTAGTACTAGTACACCTCTATTAAATCATATTATATCTACCCATACAGCATCTATTTTCCTTCCTCCCTTCTTGATCTTCCCTTTTTAATCATTATCTCTTGATCTCTCTAACATTCCATTTTGCATTAATTTTCTGGTTGTCTTTTTATCCCTTTCTCTTAATTTCTTTTTTCCCTTTTTTTTATATATGTATTGTATCTTTTCTTCCGAATCCTTCCTCTCACCTTTCGATAGATTGTTTGTATAGCCCTCACCAGAATTTTACTTTTTCGCTGCTTGCTGTTTCCCTCTTCACCTTTTATCTGTTTCTTTTTTGGGAAGCATTTCCCCTTTTTCCTCTCTACTCTTTCGGTAACACTGTAAATCTCAGTGACATTGTCTAATTGGTTTTCATTTCTATCTTCATTATTCACTTCTTGATTCTCATTTGTATTCTCGTTTTCCAATTCCTCCTCTATTTCCTGTTGTATGTGCTTCATTGGTTTTTCTGGCTCTATAATATTTTTTAATATTACATGTGCATTTTTTAACATCCCAAGCAATTCTTCATACATCCGACACTCCATTTTCAATTTACCAATTTTTCTTTAAGTTCAATTTTAATTTCCAGTCCCAATTTTAGTCCAAACCAATTCAAAGGTCTTATATCTTCCACAGCCACAGAAAAACAAATCCGACAATAAAACGGAACTAGGCACTCCTTAAAGTTCTCACAATAGTCAACTTATCTTGCTTCTAGTCAAAGTCAGCCTTTGTCTGTATTTTGTTTTTCACTTCCGCTAGATGTTGTACTCACTTTCCTCCAGTAGATGGCTCTCTCAGATCTCCGTACTATTTATTCGTTTTCTTTACAAAATAACCAAAAAGCTTTAAATCCATTCAAATGGGGAAAAAGAATTCTTTTTTCTTCTTCAAATCTTTCTCTTTTATTCTTTTAAAAACTTCTTTAATTCCATTTCTGAACAACAAAAAATATTTCTTGGGCTTTCACTGTCTCACTCCCACTTTTCTTTTCTTCCTTTGTTCCAAATCACATGCAGCCGCTAAATTAATCTTTAAAGTTTTTTAGAATCCAAATTTTAAGTTTTCTTTTACTCACACTGGCCAATCTCTCTCCGGTTCCAACACTTTCTCCAAACACCGCTCCTGCTCAAAATCTTAGTCCAGTTGCCCCAGCTTCAGAGTGGTCATTGGAAAATGGCCGCCACCCCCACCGCCGGTTTGAAGAGATTGTTTCTGACCTGCCAAGGAGCTTGCCTTGTTCCCTGCGATCTCCGAAATGCTGCTTCTTCTTCACCATCCCTTCAGGACGGCTCCGGTCCGAAGACCCCCCCAACAGCAGTTTGTCTGGCTGGGTTTTCGCAAAGCTCTTCAGAGCTCCGCTATTTTCCCAGCCAGTCTCGCCGCGACGCTTCCGTTTTTTTCATTAAACATTGTCATCTTGTGGGACAGATGATGTGTGCCTTCTGTGTTGTAGCTTTCACCCTCTGGAACAGCATAGCTCCAGAGATAGGAACTGCGCCTCCTCCTAGGGTTCCGGTAAGCTCTTAAAACCTGGCTTAGGTCCCAAGACTGGAGGTTAATGTAATGTTCTTCAAACAATAATAGCAAATGATTAACAATCCATTCAACTCTTTCTTCATATTTTAAGTTTTAAGATTCAATCTACATTTTTTCTGTAACCCTAACCCTAACCCTAACCCATCAACCGATCTTCTCAAGGAGCTTATTGCATACTGGTCGTTCATTTTTGTATTTGGTCAACATATGAGTCAGCATATGGCATGACTTCTAACGGATGGGATGCAGGTGATAATATGCAGTGCAATTTTTACATTAGAGGTCCTAACTTGCACAAAAAATCATGGCTTGCTTGAGATAAAACAGGGTTTGATTGTTCCTATGCTACATGGACAAAATATGCCAATATCAATTGGTCCTTACTCCATATTGCAGATGTCATATGAAAGACTAAGGCTGGACACCTACTCTAGTTCTCTTTCTTACTAAGAAGCATTACGTGGAAATAAAGGTGGTAGCATGAGAAAACCCGGTTCTAAAGGCAATTTATATTTGAAATGCTTTCTGTGCTTGGATATTTGGCTACCTCACAATAACCCTGCAAACTAGGTAATTTATTAAAGCCACCAAAGCTACACAATATTCTACAAATAGAAAAGCTGAACCAAACTTCACAATCACTAATCCTGGAGCCAGATGCTAACATTTATTGGAGCATATCTATCCTAGACATGAAAACTGAACTCATGCCTACATAAAAGGAGCCCCTATTGCCTAAGGAACACTGAGAATGGCCATTCAATGATGTGATAAGTTAGATATCCCTAACCTGTCTAAAAGTTGAAAAGTGATTGGAAGTGATATGAGGGCCATAAACAATTACACTAGAGCATGGTGAGACAACATGAACTCAGGAAGAGAAACCAGAACCAATTTGCAAAACAGAAGAGGCAATTGGAAGAAAAAAATTTAACCCTTCCCACAACAGCTAATACCGCAAATACTCCCTTTTTTCTGCACCACACACCACAGATTACTGCTAGTAAAGTATCAGAGCTCAGCTACAAAATATTTAAGAATGGACTCAAAGGTACACATGCACAAAAAGTAAGATCCACTGGGCACCTAGACCCATCCTGTATCAAATAACTATGAAGATTGTTGCTTACAATGAAGATTGTAAATACTCAGCTGCTTCTGCCATAAAGCTTCTGGACAGTTGATGCAATTCAGCCACTGTAGACATGAGATCTGATGTAAGTGGGGGGGGGGGGAATGACATCTTGTGATTTTAGGAAAAAAAACAAGGTTTTTCAGAGCTGTTGCAACTCCATTCTCAAAAGAGGAATCTATAAATGAGATTGCTAGGAGATTTTCAGTTGCTGGGAAAGTAGAAATAAATCTATGGCCATCCCTAAGAAAATGTATTTAATCACCTGTAGATTCCAAAACAATTGATGGGCTAGTATTGTAAAGATTTAAATTAATGCTCAGGAGAATTTGAACCACAAACAAGAGTTTCTGTGAAGTGTTCAATGACGTGCCAGCCTCTACATGTGTGTGCATGTGTATTTGTAAGAAGGAGTGCTGCCATTTCTTGCACAGCCTTCCTCTGGACTTTTTCATTCCTTATATTGCCTGTGTATTCATCTCCCTCTTCTTTCTGTTCCTCCTGTTCTCCCTCCTACAGCAAAATCTTTTCTGGTAAATTATTTTTTTATATTTGCTATTGAATTGAGTGGCATGGTTTTCTGTCAGCTTCCTAAACTATTTTATTTCTATTCAATAAATATGAAAAATTGCATAAACTATTGCTTGAGGAAACAGGAAAAAAGAGACCATTTTTTAAAAAAACTGTGCTTGTGGTTTGTGTACTGAACAAAATTAATATGTGGACCATTGACTTTCTTCATTTTTGTTTTAACTGAGAAGCAACAAGATTACAGCCAAATAAAAACTATCTGTCTTGGCTTAGTCTTTTGCTTAATTTATTTAATGAGCTTCCTCTCTCTCCTGCCCAAGCTATCCCATAGTTTATCAAATTACAAAATTGAAAGGATTTCCTCAGACCTCCTTTTTATAACATTTTAGCTTTTAACTGCTTGCAGGAATATTACAGTAAATATTCTACAGATGTGAAGAAACTGGAGTACAGTGGCTAAATATTGCTTCCAGTTAGAAGCAGGAAGAACTGGCACAGAATAGTAAAGTCAGGTCATATGTGGAAAACACCTATATTAGGACCTGTAATTCTCTACCCTTTTCCTCTAAACCTTTTTAACAACCTTTTAGGAAGACCCAGGTGTGGTTTGGAGACTGTACATACAGTATGTTGTATAGGAATCATGGAAGTTACTATAACCACATCTGGAAGATTCAAACTTGGTAAGGATTGCTTCTCTACCTTCTGAGGGTAGGACTAGTCTAGTTTGCATGTTACAGGAGGAGTATCTGTCACATACCTATATTTTTTTTTTATTCTTGTTAAGCTGGAACCAGACATGCCCAGGTTGAAATTCCTGCTTAAATATGAAATTCCCTAGGAGGGTTTGGGCTAGTCATTGACTCTTAACCCACTTACCTTACAAAGTTTTTGTGAAGGTAAAATCAAGGGACACTTCCATAGGGCATGTGCCATTACAGAGAAGGTGCACCTCTTAGGTCCCGTTAGATTGCACTGTTTCAAAAAAAAGGACCCAAAACACGTTGACAGTATTGAAACTGGTGAGATAGGCAGAAATCACTGGAGCAAAAGGTATGAGTCCAGAAAAAACCCTAAATTGTGAACCAACTCTGGAGTGCTGCTTCCTCCAGAGTTACCAATGCAAAGTCTCCACATAGCCCTCAGCCATGCAGGTTTACTAGGGTTAAATCAAAGCCTGTTCTTCTACATCCAGACCCTCATTGCCTCCAGGCATTGGGAAAATACTTCTGTGAAATCACTTCAGGCAGATACTGTATATCTATAGCTAAATATCGTCACCATTCTAATGATAGTTAATCTCATGCTAATAAATGACCTAACCCAGTAACACTGTGTGGATGTTAAATAGAAAGGAGGAGTGGATTGAGCCTTGAGGCATCCTGCAAAGCAAAGGCTTCAGGCTAGATTACTCCCTCCCTGACCAGCTGGTAGTGCCCTTGGAGGAAAAAAGAAAACCATTGTAAAACAATGCCTTCCATCCCAATTCTCTAAGCTAGTCCAGAAGAATACTATGATTGATGGTATGGAAGATCACCAAAAGCTCAAGAGAGTTAAGACAGATAAACCACCCCTGCCTGAGTCTGCCAGAGGTACAAGCGTAAGTGTAAACATGCCATCTCAACACTATAACCTAGCCTCAAAACAAAACAGAAAAAACAACAACGCTGGCCTGAAAACTAACTGAAAAAGTTCTAAATAATTATTTCCTCTGGTGGCCCTTTCAAACTGCAAGCTGAAAACTACTGATGGACGAGAATATTTGTAGCTCAAGGCTGAACTGTGGGGTTCTTGGTTATTTTCTTGCAGATATTTCATTAGTCAACATTTGCTCAGAACAAAGTCAACTCCATTCTAGCACCAATGATGTTACCTAATGAAACGTCTACAAGAAAACAACCAAGATCAGAAAGCACCAAGACCCCATAAAGCTGAAAACGGGATGAAAATTGTCCACTGCTGTTGAATCCAGTGTAGCTTTTAAAGGATGAACCACCATCTCCTTTAAAGCAGGCAGAATGGTCCCTTCCTACATTTGCTACCTCTTGATCCAAAAACATTTCATTATCTGTGAATTCTTGACCAGCCAGAAAGAATATGGCTCAAAAAAAAAAAAAGTGATGGAATTCAGAGTCTTAAGGATTATCTATTGCCTCTGGACTGAGACGTTCAAAGTCTGTCCAGATAACCAAGCAAGGTTTTGCCTTTGTCATTTCCATAATTTATTATTTTTTATTTTATTTATTTATTTTGTCACGCACGTATTAGATAATATATATAAGTATAAACATGATTTGAATACATGAAATGAATACGAATAAAAGGGAACAGTAGGACAGGGACGGTAGGCACGCTGGTGCGCTTATGCACGCCCCTTACAGACCTCTTAGGAATGGGGTGAGGTCGACAGTAGACAGTCTAAGGTTAAAATTTTGGGGATGAAACCACAGAGTCAGGTAGTGCATTCCAGGCATTGACCACTCTGTTGCTGAAGTCGTATTTTCTGCAATCAAGTTTGGAGCGGTTCGCTTTAAGTTTGTATCTATTGTGTGCTTGTGTATTCTTGTGGTTGAAGCTGAAGTAGTCATTGACAGGAAGGACATTGTAGCAGATAATTTTATGAACTACGCTTAGGTCATACCGAAGGCGACGTAGTTCTAGGTTGTCTAAGCCCAGAATTTAATAATACTTATACAGGCAGAATTTAATCTAATAAAATACCTAGAATAGTCCTCATAATGACTTTGCAGTGTTTCCCGGTGCCTCCTCGTGCAGTAGGGACCAAGTTATCTGGAATAGGGTGATTGTCTATCTGCGGACATAATGTTGGAGCATATATACGAGTGTTTTGCCATTCTTAACACCACAGGTAATTCTTAATAAAGGCTCTTACCTGGTGTTTGGTCAGATTTCTACTTCGCCATCCTCCAGCAAAGCTGTAGGCATCTTTATGTCATTTCATCTTCCAGAGGTCCTTTGAAAACCAGGGTTGTATCTGAGAGGTTCATGGACAAAAATCTGCACAGGTGTGATCAAATCCTAGGTAACTGTCACTCACTCATTGCAAGCAATGACTAAGGCTTTAATTAACCCATGCAATAGAGCTTCAGGGACAACTGATCAATCCATGTCTTGGGACAGACTAATGAAATATGCCCTACCTCCTTGCAGCTAGGTGTGTGTGTGTGTGTGTGTGTAAGTAACTAGGCGCACTCTGAAACTAGTAGGGAGTGATCCATATATGAGGGATAAATGAGAATATCTCCCAACTTCAGATCATGTTGCCACTGCCCCAAGACAAAAAACAGATCTTAATATATAACCCCCACTGATAACCTGGATCAGGGCCATGATTACTATGGCAGCCATGAACTCCTAAGCCACCCTCTGGTCTAGAGAAAACAGATTGAAGTCCTTAGAACCATATATAAGTCTGGGGAACTCCACTGCCAACTTGTCCTTAGAATTCAGCAGCTTAGGATGGAAGCAGCAGTGCAGCAGGAAGATTGGTCTGCTACCATCAACTCCAGCTCATCCTTAAGACCCAACATCACAAATATGGTTTTACATCTGGCTATCTGAGGAAGAGCAATCTGGCAGCCATCAGAATTTCTTGGATGACAATAGCCGCACACCCACCTTGTCCTGGAGTCACAACTAGTGCCACGTCAAAACTGAGGTGGGCATATTTCAAAGAAAGAACCCCCACCACCACCCTCATGCCCAATCAGGTTTCAATAATGCATATCAGGTCAGCTCTTGTTTATGATTATAGTTGAGACAAGCTTTATTATAGCCCAACATTGCATTAAGTATCAGCAGATGTAGACTGGGGCCACCAACACTCCAGTGAGCAGACTTCAGGGCCAAACACAGGTGGTAGAGGGCAGGCATTGGGACCAAATATTCAGACTGCCTTCCCCAAGATTGACCTACCTTCTGTCTCTTGCTTCCCCTTTGTCACTACCTGGCTACTCCCCCATCCCAATACCCATTTCTCATGACCTTAGTCGTCTTCCCCCATATCAAAAGGCCCGATCACACCTCAGATAATAATAGTAATTATTTATTTGATTCAGACATTACCTGAACGACACACACCAGCAAAATCGCCAATTGATCTGGGTACCAGTGCATTTCTGCAAGCATTCACCATTCAAACCCTAATCAACTGGCCTGGCTACTGCCTATGCCAGACATAAATCTTGCTCTTACCAGGGAGAGACAGAACATCTCTCCGTTTCTTACCTGAAAAGGAGTAAGTAGTTCCAGCTCACTCCATGCCTTCTCCCCAACACTTCCAGTACAGAGATTGTTAGTTCAGTCCAATCCCATTCACCACTTAGTCGTTCGAAGATAAAATTATAAAAGAACAGCAAAACTGCCCTATATTTTCAGGCAGACTCTAATCCCTCTTAGTCTCGAGTCATGTTGTATAGTGAAGATGATGGCTAAAATGGCCACCATCCCATATGGCCAACCCTATAGCATCTGTAGGATGCAGGTTGGCTCTCTTACAGGACCACTATCATGCTCCTGCTGCTGCTCAATACATGGGTTTATATCTATTTTACATATTTTGAATGACTCATTTTGCCGGAAGTTGGTTTCCTGTTTATAAGAACCTATCTTTTTAAGAGCAGCCGTTAGCATATAGAAGAAGCTGATGCACTGCCTAGAGACAAATGTAACCATCAGGCCTGCTATGCTTCTCAGCCAAATAAAAGCTGTGTCAAAGGAAGTACTAGCCAGTTTGTCCAGTTCGTCCTTAGCTGGCATTGCTCTCTTTATAAAGATTAATGACCTTTTCAGAAAACAAGTGAAAACACATCCATAGTTGTTTAGTATTCAGTATAGTATGCAACTGCAGTTTATACATTCTGAAACTTGTACAATTAGAGTAATGCTAGCCAACTTGTTTGGAAAAGGTTTTTTACTTCCTAACAAAGATTTGAACTACCAGAAATAACCACATGGAATTTATTCCTGAGTCGTCTTTATAGTATTGCAGGGGCCGAGGCAAAAATTCTTCCAGTTTCTTTGCTTTACAACTCCTACCCAGTTGCTATGTTGCACTTTCCATCTACACATATATATTTGCCAATCTTTGGTGTCCATATACACTATGTTTTCATGCACCTTTCCTTTATGCAGTGACAGTTGCTATGCAACAGCCCAGCTCGCTAGATGCTTAAAACTCAAATGATGAAGCTGGATAAAACCACCCTAAAAATACTCTCTGCCCAAACCTTCCCAGACCCGTTCGAGGGAGTGGCTGAGGTGGAGCCAGCATAAGGGGCATCTGGAAAAAATTCCAAAACCAAACTGCCGTCCGAATGGTTTTGTGTGTCTTGTCAGCTGCACACTGCAGTACTAGGAATAGTTTCCTGGCAGGGAGCTGGGATTGGCTAGGCTCAGTGCGTGGGAGCCTCTGCTGTTCCTTCTGCTCCAGCCGGACTGGGGATCCCTTGCTTCGTATTTCTCTCTTCCTTGGCCCTGTTGGTGTGGCAGGTGCAGCTGAACATTTGATGCTATGAAGCTGGACTTTCCTAAGTTCTAACCTCCGCTCTCCACCTTGGTCTCCTTGCTAACTCTGACTTGCTAGGTTGTTGTTGGCTATCTAAGGGCAGCTTTTCCCACCCAATCTTGGGAGGGCATAATCTTGTGCTGCCACTATGGGCACGGTCGGTGAGCTCTGTGCTTCCAGTTTCCAAGCCTTCCTCTGCCCTTCCATCTTGGTGGACAGCAAGCCAGGTAGGTGTTTTAACTTTTTCTGCTGTGGAATATTTTGCTGACGTTATGATAAGAGGGAAGGAAAAGACAGGGTGGATGCAGAGAGTTTAAATTATTCCTCTGCCACGGATAGAATTGTTTGTTGGGATCCCTCTGTTTACCATCAATTCTGAAGGCTGTACTGTAGATTGTACTTCAGTGTGTTTATTGTAGCTTTTCTTTTACAAGAATCATTACACTAATGTTCGGTTTAAAGGTAACCTTTTTTCTTGGAGCTTGTGCACTCAAAGTTAATTCAGTTGCCTACTGAACTGTTTCATTGATTTCTTGGTACGGAAACCAGTCTAACTTTCAGTGATTGGGTGGAAGGAGAGCTGACTTTTGGTTTGGTTACAGTAGGGTAGAAATAATTTATGTTTTTGGATCGCTAGAAGAATCTTTGTGCAAGGAGACAGAAACCAAGTGACTTTGGAAATAATGAGATTATTATTAAATCTAATAATAGGTTTGATTGCTAATTACATCTTCCCAATAATGGATCAACTTGGTGCTGAGCAGGATGGCTATTAGTGCAGGTTTGTGGCTAGGATATTTTGCTTGACCTTCCCGAACAAGAAAATGTACAACTGAGTAGTCACAGGTTTTACCAACCAATTTGGAATTTGCCTGGAGGGATATGAAGTATGAAAAGAATTATATTTAAATGTTTCCCTTTTTAAGGGCAATTTGGATCCTCACTAATGAAGACTGGTGCAGACAGTTTAAACTAAAATAAAAATATATATTTAAAACAGCAAATGAATCAATGTCAAAGTCTGGTGACCTTGGCTAGGTTACAAGCATGGGGTGGGGGATATTTTCACTTTCTTTTTCTGGATTATGACATCATCTATAACAGCGGTCCCCAAGCTTTCTGGCTCCAGGGACTGGCTTTGAGAGCAAAATTATCTTCCATGGACCAGTGGGGCGGGGCGGGGCGGGATGGTTTCATGCGTGCAACCTAGATCCCACACGTGACCAGATGAAGCTTCGCTCACTTACCTGCCGCATGCACAGACCAGTTACCAACAGGCCACAGACACTACTGCTCCGCAGTCCGGGGGTTGGGGACCCTGATCTATAATGTGTCTTGTCCCGCCATGGAGAATTGCCATTTGACAGATCTTCATTTAGTGATTGTTGTTGTTGTTCGTTAGAATCATTGCACTACAAAAGCATTTAGCTGTTTGCTTTGTAGACTCCTTAATTCCTTGACCAGGGTAGTATTCAAGAAATACAAATATGCAACTTTCTCATTCAGCTTTGCACCACCTCTGCCTCATAACATTTTGTATTAGAAGACAGGAAACACAGTAACAGCACTTGGGGTTGTGTGAGAGAACCAAATAGCTTGACACTTCAATAGTAGAAAATCTTTCTCTGTGCCTGAAACGCTTCTTTACCTTCAGATGAACAGTAGATCAGTCTACCTCATCCACAGCCATCCCAAAAGTCACCAACTAGTTGAATTAGAACAATCCACTGATATATTGGTTAGATTGCAAGAAAGTAGTTTTAGAAAAGAACCTCACTATCATTCACTAGAGATGATACAGGTACTCCTCGACTTACAACCATTTGTTTAGTGACCGTTCAGAGTTAAACAGCAGTGAAAAAAATGACTTATAAGTTTTTCACACTTACGACTGTTGCAACATCCCTATGGTCACGTGATCAAAATTTGCCCACTTGGGAGCTGGTGTGTATTTGATGGTTGCAGTGTTCCAGGGTCATGTGATCGCCTTTTGCAACTTCTGATAAGCAAAGTCAATCAGGAAGTCAGAGTCACTTAACATGTTACTAACTTAACAACTGCAGCGATTCACTTAACAACTGTGGCAAGAAATGTCGTAAAATGGGTCAAAACTCACTTAACAACTGTCTTGCTTGCCAAAGGAAATTTTGGGTTGAATTGTGGTTGTTAAGAACTACCAATATTTGTTCAGTCTTATGGAGGGATAGCATAGTAGATAGCTATTATTTGATCAGAGGAAATTATTTTCAAAAATTCTTGCCTGGTGCTGTTGATAGCATCTCCAAACAAGAAGATGAACAGCCATCAAAAAAGTAAAGATCATTATTTTAATTTCTATTTAAAATATATAGAGTGATCAATATTTTAGGGGGGGGGGAAGACAGAATATGAAGTAAAATGTTTAAAGAAACTTTTCTACCATGACTACCTCATTATTATTCTTAAAAGTTAATTACATTGTTTTATTCTATTAGTAAACTAATTTGTTTTTATATAATTAGCACAGCAAGTTTCAGACCTGATTGACTCTTTATGATTGACTCTAAAGTTAGCACTTGATTGTTCAGAAGGTCGTTTAGGGAGGCAACCAAGTTAAATGCACATCCTCAGCCGACAGAGAAATTTTAAATCAGGTTTGCGCTTTGGTTATCTGCAAGTTATCACTTGCAAGTGAGGCAAAACCCACAGAATCTGACGCTTAGCTGTTTCCTTTTCACATAATTTTCTTCTGGAAATAACCTGGTGCTTTTCTGATGCTTGGGACTGCAATTCCCCTGAATCTCATTATCACAATGAAAGATAAATTATATCAGTTATAGTTTAAAGTACCCAGAAGGCACCCAGTTTGTCTCCTTTGAAAATATTGTGAACCCCAAAGTATCTTCAAATTGTTTCTGCAGTGTCTGTCTGTCTATCCATCTACCTTATATCTATCTCCAATACAGCAACACATTTTGGTAATCTGTGTTGTCTAGTAGTAACACAGTAAAAATTTGTAGCTCTGCCTGCAGTCTTGTGTCAGATTGGGAGAAGGTATCCTATGATACCCAGTGGTTTGATAAAAAAAAAAAAAAAAAGCACAACTGGGCTTCTCAGAGAAGAGAGGGAGACTGGCTGTGTGATTCTTTCTGCTCTCACAGATGTTAGGGACAGCTGTTTCCCAGGTGGCTGTTAGATCCGTTTGTAAAAGTCAGCAGAAGAGGATCTGCTTTGGAATGGTCTGTGTGTGAACGGGAGCCAGGAGGTGTCCATGGAAACCTGGCCTCCACTCCAAAGAAATCCCAGTCAGTGCGTGGCTGGGGTTCCATTTCAGGTATGAATGAACAGAGTGGATTTATAGTGTAGGCTTCATTTTAGCTTCAAGACGTGCATAAGCGCACCAGCGTGCCTACCGTCCCTGTCCTACTGTCCTATTGTCCTCATGTATTCACTTTGATTATGTTTATGTTTATACCTATACCTGCTATCTTGTACATGTTTGACAAACAAAATAAATAAAAATAAATAAATAAATAAAGACTGAGAAGCAAGCCTTTCTCTGTCACTGTTAATGTTTCTTGCTCTGATGCTAAAGCAGTAGGTATTTGCCATCAGGAAAACAGGATGTGGTAGCATCAACAGCGGAGGGCAGGAAGTTCTGCATTGCCTGGCAAAATCTGCAGGTAGGATCCTTAGCATATGTTTAAACCAGAAGGGGCCCCTTTGTTAAATTAAAACAGATTGTCCCATTTTTCAAAGTTGACTTGTCATCCAAATGGATTTCCTGCTTAAGGGCATTTTAGATAACACTGATTTAGGGTATTTTCCATCTATCTACCCCAGACATCAGCTGAGCCTCGGAAATGGTAAGACCAGAGGCAAATTTGTGTTATGTCCTTAACGCTTGGCTGCATTAAAGCTTTATTTATTAACTTCTGTTGCATTTCTTTTTCTTCCTAGGAGCGGCATTTGAATGGCTGAAGAGCAGCCAATTATTTTCTTAACACAATTTGATCAGTGGTGAAATTGTTGCATAGTTTTGAGAGGGGGATTTCCTACAAACACTCCAGCCTCACCTAATAAGGGCTTGAATGCATTCTGAGAAGAGAAAAAAGAGATAAGTTTAATACAACCAATCCACATATAATGAGGAAGGTATGGGACAGCACTGAGATGCATATATTTTCCTGTTTGAGGACATTTTTTTTGTCATGCAGCTACTAGGCTGCAATGCATACAGAAAAATTGTCAGATTAGCAAGAGTTGTGAAACAATTATAGATTGATAGTAGTTGAGCATCTCTTCCTAGAAGTCCTGTTGTTGGGGGCAGGAAGAAAGAGCGACTGCCTTGTACAAATACTGTAGCTACTGACACACATTAATGTGTGTGGTTCCTTTTATGGTCGGCATATAATAAGCTGAGATGGGAGTGATGACAGGAAGATGAATTGTACCAGTGTAAAAGACTGTTCCAAAAGTGTCCTTTTTTTTTCTGCGGCCTCCCCTGGTTTTCTGGGTTAAAGCCAATGTCTTTCTCCAATCAGCAGAGGGCAGCGCAGACCCAACTTTTCAACTTTTGGCTCAGCCTTGAATGATATAAGGGATTGTCCTTAAAAAACAAAACAAAACCCTAAGATATAAATCCGCTATGTATGGCTACTAATAAAACAAAATGGCCGTTGTTCCTTAGCTTCAGCTTGTGCCAGCTCCTTCTGGAATCATGTCCTTCCTTGTGATTAGGGAAATGAGCCTTTACTCTTTTTCCTTTCCCTAGTAGCAATGATGCAGATCGACTGCCGCTACTCCTTTCTTGATGTTTCATGTATTCTGAATATGTTTGCCAGAAGGTAGAGGTGCAAAGGTAGACAGAACTATTTGGAACATTAATAATAAGAGCAAATGGCAGGGTTTCCTATCATGATAAGAAAATAAGTGCACTTGTTGATATTCTTTTTCTTACAGAGGTTTTAAAGCTATAGGAAACCAATTCTGGTTTTGGTCATTCCAGGAGCTTCTTCCCAGTAAACTGAGTGCTCTTAGATCCCACAGAAGAAGTCCCATCCTTCCATTCCAAGAGGAAACAAATACCATTGGAAGAAGTAGGCATTCCAAGAGGCAAAACAAAGAATACTGAGTTAGAATGGATGACTGAGGTGTTTTTTTCTACTTCTCCCATTAGACGGGAATCTTTCTTTTACCATTGTCCCTCTTGTTCTTTATCAGTTCTTGAAATACTAGGAAGATTCAGAAAGGGCCTATAGAGAGAAATAAGGTGAAATCTGGGATTAATTGTTTAAACACATCACTCCAGAGTGATGTGTTTGCAAAAGTCTTCAGTAATGAGAGACCACTGCTTCATTACTGGTGAATGAATCTGCAGAAAGGTAGATTTAAGGCTGCCAGGTCTGGGTTGCAGAAATCTAGATAGCCAGAAAGATAAAAGCATGCAAATGCAGAAGACTCTCTGCTGCTGCCCTCTAGTGGCTATCCACATTTTTGCATCTCAGATTTGGTAATTTTAGCAATTGCATCCAGCAGTTCAATAATTCCCTTAGAACAGTGGTTCTCAACCTTCCTAATGCCGCGACCCCCTCCCCGCCGCCGCGACCCCCTCCCCGCCCCCTCTCCGCACGCGATGAGGTGACCAAGGGGGCGTGGCGGGCTAGCGCACGGTTAGGCGAC
>QLTV01003388.1:2973061-2986010 GCA_003457575.1 Thermophis baileyi | reverse complement strand
CCCGCCGCGACCACTCCCCGCGCGCGATGAATTGACAAAGGGGGCGTGGCACCAAGATGGCAGGCTAGCGCGCGCTTAGGCGACCCCTGTGAAAGGGTCGTTCGACCCCCAAAGAGGTCGCGACCCACAGGTTGAGAACTGCTGCCTTAGAACATCCAACTGCCATTTCTTTTAACAAATGTTCTATGGTAGGCATGAAATCATTTTTGAGATACACACCATTCTACAGCTGACTAAGCAACTGCTTTAAGAAAGATGGTAAAAGTCATGTAATTCCTCAGTGGCATGATGTAATGTAACATCTCTCTCCCTCCTCCCCTCCCTCCCTCCCTTTCTCTCTCACCTTAACAGACGGTAGACCATTTTAATAATTTCACAGGGCTGTTTTGAAAATAACCTTCAGACATACTGATTATTCCAGGATCACTCACTGAGCTTCAAAGCTGACCATAGACTGAACTTGGCTTCTTTCACTCCTAATTCCAACACTCCAACCTCTATACACCATTGGCTCTTAGTTTTATTGTTTATATGCATAAAAAGCTCAGCATTGAACCTGAGAGATCTCAGACTTTTGCTACAAGGTCTGTTTCCATATTGGATCTACTGTATATGCTCCTGAGAACTTTCTTTATTGGGATCTCTTACACTTCCATCTATCGGGCTAAAGTTTCTGTCTGATCTTCAGAGCATGAGGGGTTAATGGTTCTCTTAAGCTTGAGGGATCAGCACAGGAACAGGGCGTTACTGGTTATCTCCGTTGCAGGCAGAAAGGCAGTGACGCCTATTCCGTCCTAAGCAAGAGCCACCCACTAGCTGGAACAAGATTTGACTCATTCCAGGAAGCAACAGACAGGCAGAAAGTCAGTTGCAGGTATCAACCCAATCGAGTTGCTGTGCCGGGCCTATCTTGGATCAAACACCAGCCGTGGTCTGTGTCTCTGCTGCTGGCAACATGGTGCTCAGGATGGAGAATGGTGAGCATATATGGTGGGGTGTTCCCATCTCGTTTTGGGTGGCTGAGCCAAATCATTTCGTTTGAGGGACCTTGTCCTAGGGTCAGTTTGACTGAATATAATAAGGAAAGCTTGGTCTATCTGTTCCATTTAGGAGACTATGGGATAATGTTTTTCCAAAAATGACCTGGTATGTTTCTGTAGTCAAAACTTCTCTGCCAGTTCTCAGCTCCAGTAGAGTAGAAGTAAACCTTGGGTTGTTGCTCATGAGTTACATGTCTGAAGTTGGAGGTAGCCCTGGCAATTCTACAAGGGTATATAGGGCAGCATTGGGTGTAAGGTCTATATAAAAAACAGTAGTACATACCCTTGTTCTTGTGAACATTGCTGGGCTCTAAAGATTTGAGGGGCTATAGTGAAAATGGAAGCACCCCATTTTTCTCTTTTTCTGTAGGAGGAGTTAGGACTTTCTATACTTCAAAAAGGAGACTTTCTGTTGGCAGCTGTGGAGGCCTGCGGCACACAAGGCATGCCACAGCATGTCTTGGATACAAGAGCTCTCCTGCCTGTTCCACCTTGGCCTTTGGGCACTAGGGAGGCTGTGGGAGGGAGAGTATGTGGATTTGGTGAAACCAAATTTGGGGCAGGTTTCTCTTTTCTTTAGATGCACATTGAATGATGTAATTTTCACTGAGCACACATGTATCCAGATGAACTGGTAGTTGAGGGACACATTGTAAATGAGCAAGTGCAGTAGTCATTGTTGGCACAGAGGGAAAACATGGGAGGCCACTTGATTTGTCAACAAATACATTTTCAGTAGATCATTTAAAATATTGTCACAGTACTCGAAGGGCTATTAAAAGGCTAATTCTAAGTGCAAATCAAGTATGAAAATTAGGTATTTAAAAATTCTAGCAACTTACAAAGGTCAAACATTTCTGGTTTTGGGTGTGTGTATGTGTTAAAAAGCAAGCCCAAAGCTATCACAGTCAATGTATTCATCAATGGATTCTTGCTTTTTTAAATTCTCTTCCCTGCACACTTGATCTAGTAAATGTCTCCCACTCCTTGGCGAGCTGTAAAATATGATTATTTTATGTTCACGATAAGAAAAAAGCCCTCACTTATTGAGCTCCCTTTGAACATAATGGCTGTTTATCAATGCAGCGTTTTAAACATGTAACCCATCTAATTTATTGGCTAACTTTTAAATTACTAAACAATTTCCTGAGGGTTAGCCGAATTAGTCCTCTGCAACCAACACTACTGCACATATATGCCCACAGTTTAGAGGAACAGATGCATCTAATGATTCAGATTGTAGTTCACTGAAAATGTAAGTCGTTTTCCAAAGATGCTGATCAAGTTATTAGCAGACCATTTTGTTGAATAGCAGGATTTTTTTTCTGCAACACCTGACAGTATTCATGTTCGTTAGAGTGGGCTGGGACTTAGCAGAAGACTGACTTGGCCTGTAGAAGTTCAGTTCCAGCAAGGTCTGAGGAACTTCTCTGTAAGGTTGGGAGAAAAGATGCTGCTGGTTCTTATAATTGGGAATGGGCTGATTTTAGGTTTGATGGATCTCTTTTTTTGTCAAGGGCCTCAAAATGGTGTCTTGGTGGGGTTCTGTGCATTATAAAATTAAGAAGCAAAGGTGTTTTAGTGCACATGCTCAGCCTATAAATGTGTTTTCAATAGCTGAATTAAGATCACAGCTTTAGTTCATTTATAACAATTGACTCTTGGTTTCCCCCCAGTCTTTACTGGAATAGTCTAATGCAGGTATTTAAGGAAAACCTCATGTAGTTGTAATGTTAAAGACAAGTTCTAACATTACATTATATGTAACAGTGAAAATGTACATGAAACCTGTAATTTATTCCCAGGCTACTTTTCAAGGCAGAAGCTCTGTTCAGGTGACTAGAGATTTATCCACTAATTTTGAGAGTGTAAAAACCTTGTTTTAAAAGTATTTCCTCATTCCAAAATAAACCCATAAGATTGCCCTTTTGACATTCCCTAACATTTTCCATTTTTCTTGATTCTTTGTGTATGTGTGTGTTATTGTTGGATTCTTTAATTTTTTCAGGAAGGTACAGGAAAAAAGTTTTTCATTTCTTTCGGTTGTGTGGAGTTAGAAATTCTTGGGGAGCTATTACAAGTCTCCCTAAGTCTAACATTTTATGCCCATTTCTCTTCTGTTTTCCCTCCATGTGAACATTATTGAGATGGATGGACCAATGCCTTGGCTTAATGTTCTATTGCTTCTGGCTTTAACAAACTATCAGCAAGGTCATCACTGTAGTATGCTTAACTTAAGGGAGTGAACCTGGAAAGAGGTGCTATACCTGCCTTCTCAGTTTGGCCTTCCCTACATAATGGTGAGCTCCAACATAAGCCACTGCTTTGTAGCCATGGGCTAACTCTTCGCTCTTATTGCAAAGTTATCAGTGTTCCACAGCCTTGAGTTTGTGGTTTCCTTCCCATCCTGAACATGGCTTCTGAGCAATTCACTCTGAACAGCTCACATCCCCCCATACCCATTAGCACTGACCTCGGCATCTTTTTGCAAAGCTATTAAAACAGCTTTTCTGCAGCTCTTTGTGAATTTTAATGTACATATGATGGGGGCCTGTGGTGGTTATATGGTATTTTCTGTTTCTGTTATCTAATTAATTGGTTTAATTATCTGATTTTAACAGTATTGGGCTTTTAAAAGCATTTATATTTTGTGGACTATTGTGAATCACAGAATTCAGTCTATAGATAAATAAGCAGCCAGGCTTTTTTTGGAAAATTGTGTAGTTTTAAACAGTGAAACTTTTTTTCTTATATAAAAAATCACTTTGCCATAAATTGAACTGTTTAATTGGCAGAGGAGTAGGATCCAAAAGGCAGTTTAGTTTAGTTTCTTGCTCTAAACCAGGGCTGTCAAACTCGCGGCCCGGATGCGTCACGCGCTGGTCACGCCTACACCCAGTTTAGCGAAGGGGGGGGGGGAAGTCGCAATAGCAATAGCACTTAGACTTATATACCGCTTTACAGTGCTTTACAGCCCTCTCTAAGCGGTTCACAGAGTCAGCATATTGCCCCCAACAATCTGGGTCCTCATTTTACCCACCCCGGAAGGATGGAAGGCTGAGTCAACCTTGAGCCGGTGAGATTTGAACCGCCGAACTGCAACTAGCAGTCAGCTGAAGTAGCCTGCAGTACTGCACTCTAACCACTGCGCCACCTCGGCAATACGTTACGTGATGACATGACGACGTGAGTTTGACACCTCTGGTCTAAATAAAGAGCTACTTCTCCACTGCATTGTGCCAGCTGTAGTACAGCCTAAGCTTGCAAACGAAATGACCAGGACATTGATTAAATTGTACCAAGTCATTTCTCAGTAGCCACATACATTTTTCACCTTGCTGTCTGCTAGTGATGGCAGGTTTTTTTTTCCCCTGCCTGTATGCACAGTGTTGGGTTTTTCTCACTAAAGCTTAGATTCTCTCTTTACTGCTTGTGTTCACCGAGCGTGGCACATCTTGGTTGCTATTCCTCTTTGAATTTAAATTTAAATTCTACCATGTATGTGCTCTGCTCAAACACTCTAGAACTTGACATAATTAGGAACAATCTGTGGTCTAAGATTGTACAGACTGCTACTCTTGAGTTGCCATTAGCATTAATTTTGTTTCCTCTGTATTGAAGACTGCATTTAATAGCTAGATGCTTAAGCATTTTCCAGAGATATATTGGGACATGTTCTATGGAATCAAGGGTCTATTTTTTGTTCAGTGCATTTGCCCTGAAACAACAGGCACAGTAGAAATCATAGTCCAGCAAAGAAAGATTAGTAAAGGGGCTTCTGCTCTGGCCATAAGGAATGTTGAAATCCTGGACCCCCCCCCCCATACACCTTAATGTCAACTTTTTGCTATAAGAGACAATGAGCTAGTGGAGCTACTATTTAAAAGAACAATTTGCATCCCTTGTCTTTAACAAACACAGCATAATGTGAATTGGTTTGCTTAGTTTTTTTTAGTGAAGGAGAAACCTCACATTTGACCATTGGAATTTCTGATATGTAACCATGTATAGTGCAGCTTTTTATTCAATTTAATGCCGTCCAGATGTAGAGGACTGCATTATTCCAGGAACTCTACTCACAACACTTCTGAAGGTCACCAGAAGAGGGAAGGCTGAATCTAGAATAAGTGAAGCAATGCAAATACATGTTCTCTTACTTTATTATGCAAATATAGGCAGGTAACAATATGATGAAAGATTCTAATGCAAGGGTAGAGACAAAGGGACTTCTAATTAGCACTCACTCTGACATCTGTATCTTGGGAATCGCCTCTCCTTGGCCGAGTGGACTCACATGTCAATAGGGATCCACAGCTGTGCAAAAAAAGCTCTTACTTGCAGTCATCATTGACAATACTATGAATCATTTCATAGTAGACATATCTGATTTTGCCAACTATTAGTCACAAGGAGTTGAGTACAGGTAGTCCTCAACTTACAACAGTTGGTTTAGTGACCATTCAAAATTACAACAACACTGAAATAAATGGGTTTATGACCATTTTTCACACTTGTGACCATTATAGCATCCCCATGGTCATGTGATCAAAATTCAAACGCTTGGCAACTGACTCATATTTAGAACGGTCGCAGTGTCCCGGGCAGGGGTGAAATCCTCCCGGTTCGGACCGGTTCGAGAGGACCGGTAGCAGACATGTGGCCTGGTTCGCTGAACCGCCAGCAATAGCTGGCTGGCCACGCCCCCAAACCGGTCCCCTGGTCACCTTTTGCTCACTCTGCCCTGCCCCGCCCAGTCTCTGCTCTGCAGCTTGCCTGCCTGAAGCGCTGCACTCCTGATCTGCCTGCCAGGTAAACCTGCAAAGTCGCGGCCTACCTAGCTGCCCCTGCCCCCCGCCGTCCCACCCTGCCTTCCCTACTCCATCCCCCCCCACATGCTTGCCTGCCTTCCATGCGGCCTTCCCGGTGTCCCCATGGCCGGCTTGCAAAGGCTGCTTCAGACAGGCAAGTGCTTGGGATCCTTCCTCTCCAAAAGGCACCACCTTTTATATTCTCTCTGCTGCTTCTGCCTCGTTTCATCAGAACAGCCTTTCTTTACTCACGTTCTCCACACGTGGCTTGCTTCGCCTTTTTTAAAGCAAAAAACCAAAACAAAAACCAGTTATTTACTCAATTGAAGGAAGAAGGCAGGCAGAACCAGCTGCTCACCAATGAGATGGATAGGATTGCATTGCAGCCTGCAATCCATCTCTGTGAGCAACTGATTCTGCCGGCCTTCTTTCAGTTGGGTAAGTAACTGGGTATTGGGGGGTTTATTTTCTTGGGGGTTTTTTTAGGAATTTTTTTTTTAGACATAGCCATTTAAAATTTAGGAAGTTTTAAATTTAGCAGCTTTTATCTAAAAATATAAATCAAATAAAATATGGAATGTTGTGTGCTTTTGCAATTCTGGTTAGGCAGGGGGTTGGACTAGATGACCTCCAAGGTCCCTTCTTCCAACTCTGTAAATCTGTTAAAATTAATCTGTTGCTGGTGCCGTTTTGTGTACTTTTGCATGGTGTGTGAGCCAGTTGTGTTGTTGTGTGGTGTATGGTGTGTAAAGTGCAAAAGTTTTTTTTTCCAGCTCTTTGTTGCTCTGTGAGGCTCATGCTTGTGGCAGGGGCCATTTTGTGTGCTTTTGCAATGCTGCTTAGGCAGGGGGTTGGACTAGATGACCTTGAAAGGTCCCTTCTTTCAACTCTGTTAAATCTGTTAAATGTGTTAAATCTGTTGCAGGTGCCATTTGTGTCCTTTTGCATGGTGTGTGAGTCAGTACAGCTGCTTTTTCATGGTGTGTGAGCCAGTTGTGGTGGTGTGTGTGTGTGTGTAAAGTGTAAAAGTTTTTTTTTTTCAGCTCTTTGTGACGTCGACTTGGCCATGCCCACCTGGTCACCTGACCACCAAGTCACGCCCATCTGGTCACATGACCACCAAGCACGCCCATCCAGTCACATGACCACCAAGCCACACCCACCTGAAGCCATACCCACCAGACCTCAAGCCACACCCACAAAATAAGCCACGCCCACAGAACCGGTAGGGAAAATTTTCACATTTCACCCCTGGTCCTGGGGTCATGAGATCACCTTTTGCGACCTTCTGACAAGCAAAGTCAATGGGGAAGCCAGATTCATTCAACAACTGTGTTACTAACTTAATAACTCCAGTGATTCACTTAACAAATGTGGCAAGAAAAGTCATAAAATGGGGCTAAATTTGCTTAATAGCAGTCTTACTTAGCAATGGAAATTTTAGGCTCAATTGTGGTCATAAGTCGAAGAGAAAATGTTTTGCTCCTTATGGCTCGTGTGAATATTATAGATCAGTGATGGCTAACCTTTTTGTCGTCGCGTGCTGAAAGCATGCGACAGCGCGTGCGCACCCATAATGCAATGCGCGTGTGACCCTCCTGTGGTCCCTGCCCCCCCACGCATGCACGTGCGATCCCTGCATGTGCCCACCCCCCATGCATGCGCACGCGACCCCTGCGCTCCCTCCGCGCATGCACGCATGTGTCCCACATGCGCCCCCACCCCCACACATGCGTGTGTGCCCCCGCCCTCCCACGCATGCATGTGAGATCCCCTGCCCCCCACGCATGCACACACATTTCCCACATGCAGCCTGCCCCCCCCCCCGCATGCGCGGCGGTGACCCGAAAATCAGCTGGCCGGCAGGAGATGTGCATGCATGCGTGGTGGAGCTGAGCTGCGGTGACGGCTTGCGTGCCATCAGAGAGGGCGCTACATGCCACCTCTGGCACGCATGCCATAGGTTCACCATCACGGTTATATATGCTGGGGGCAAATGCCCATAAAAGGAAAGACATTTCCCTTCTACTTTAATACAGGTAGTCCTCAACATATGACCATTTAATGATATTTCAAAGTTGGAAAAAAGTGCTTTATGATCTATTCTTGCACTTACAATTATCGTACCACCCTTGTGGTCAGATGATCACAATTCGGGTGCTTGACAACTGGCTCACATTTATGACTGGTTGCAATGCCCTGTAGTTTATGTGATTGTGATTTGCAACCTGTTTTGTTGGTTTCCTGCAAAAAAGGGCAAAAAGTGTCCATTGGGAAAGCTGGATTTGCTTAACGACTGCTGAAAAAATGGTTGTAAAATCAGGTCTGGTCATGTGAGGACCTATGACCACACTGATTTATAGCTGAAATCCCAGTCTCAATTGTAGTCATAAATTGAGGATTAGCTGTAGTTCCATCCCTGCCCCCACTTCCACCCCCAAGAATAGTTGCTTCTACAAACCTATATTATCCCTGGCCCAACAGGCAAGTGAGTCATAGGCTTGTGACAGTGTGATTTTTTAGGGGAATTTGGGGCGGGGATGCCCACATGCATTGCAATGAATCCATCTGCGCACCCCATATGACATAGGGGAGAGTAATCTTGCCTCCAAGTATAACTAACATTTACTCCTTCGTAGCTGGAATATTCTGTTGCATCAAAGTGATGGGCAGGACCTGCTCCTCTTTCTCTCTCTTCAACGCTCTCCCTTTATCTCTTATCAGTAACAGATAAATGAATAGCTGAGGTCTTGTGATGATATGGGAGTAACGTATTATAAAACTGAGGATCGAGGGCTGAATGATAACAAACAACAGGGAGAGGAACCTAAATTTCCCTTTCCAGTAATGGGGTTTCTTTGGGCGGAATCTGTCAGCCATTTATCAACACTGAAAGCCAAGAGGAAAATGAAGCATTTTTTCTTACGATGTGCTAGAATTTGATATGTATCATGGTGTTTAGTGTACATAACACCCTCCTCCACTCTCGAATAAATTATCCTTCCTCCTCTTTCCTCTTTCTGATGCCAGTTGCATCAGGAGAATTGTGTGAGAATTGTTAATGAATAATTGGCTTGTGAACAAATATACTGGCAGAAGCTAAAGATGGTCCCACTCTCTAGAAAAAATTGTGTTATGTGCTCTGCTCCTCGAACATTGTAAGTATATGAACCCCACTGTAATTAATGAGTTTCATAACAAATCTGGATGTAGAACCTCCACCAAGGATGTGTTTTGAAGTCAGACCATTGACATAGCAAGTGTGTCCCTTGGGACTGTTTGAGGAGCTTGTTTCCATGGCTTGTGGCCTGCATTTCTTACATCATCTCAAAATTTTGCAAGGAAGATAACTCAGATTTAAGGAAGTTACAAGCCTTGGTTCTTGCAATGAATATTGGGTGTGAGTGATGTAATATACAAAAAAGTTTTTTTTTGTCCTGCCACTCTGCCTTTGTCTGCAGTTGTGATATGAGAATATTTAGTGTAAATATTGTGAACTCGTGTCAAAAGCAATTCTTTTGAGGGAACCCAAGTAAAGAGATGGGGAGAAACACATATTGTCAGGAGCTCTGCTGCTGCTTCAAGCACCAAACAATTTCGTAATTAGGCTGTCTACTGCGCTAATATGCCTCATGCACGTACACAGGAAGCTGAGTAAATCTGGAATTTATCTTCCCCATTGCTTTCTAAACTTCCATCACTGCTACTGCCTGGGTTTTTAAAACTTAATGTGTAGATGTCTTGTTGTAGAACTGTTCTTCCCTCTCATCTGAGTAGCACAACACCTCATCTTGTTTATACCTAAGTGTGTTGGTTAGGACAGTTGATAATGCATGTACACAGTATATTACTATATATTGGTAAGAATGCTATGAACATGCATGCTTGCTTTACAGAATACAAGAAAGGAACCAGGATGAAATGCACAATCTATAATTTGATTTAAAGAAAACAGTGGAAAGGGGAGGCAGACATAAATAAGGAAAAGCTAATTATGGTTAAGACTTGGTTATATTTTTTGGACTGATCAGACATGCGAATCAACTGCTTGAAAAACTTTCAAAATATATATTTTTTTTATTTATGCCTTTGAGTCAGTGTTGATTCTTGGTGACCACTTGGACAAGTCCCTGCAGTTTTCTTGGCAAGGTTTTTCAGAAATGATTTGCCATTGCCTCCTTCCTAGAGCTGAAGAGATTGATTGGCATAAAGTCACCCAGTTGGCTTTGTGCTTAAGGCAAGACTAGAACTCAGACTCCCAGTTTCTAGCTTGGTGCCTTAACTATTAACCAGACTGCCTCTCAAAGTCTCAAGTAGAGGAAATATTTTGAAGGAAAGTAATAGCTACATCTCATATGCCACATCATGTGGCTAAGCAGCCTTGATTGTAGGTGTACTCATCTCTTATTTTGCCTTTCCCTTTTCCTTGTGAAATTCTCCTCCTTTGCTCTAAGCATTTGCTCTAAGACCCGTTGGATATGCTGGTAGCAGCAAAACTACCAGCAGTCCTATGAGTAGTGTTTCCTTTGCACTAATACATACTAAAGGCAGCTCCCTCTTCATATTTTTGTTCTCTTAACCTCCCCATGTGGCACTTTATCAGCCTTTTTTACAGGGTGAATGTTTCTTCTAAGTGCTTCCCTATATGGCAATGTCTAAAATTGTTCATATCATATCCTGAAGAGCAGTGCAATACAGAATTATGGTACCCTGGTGAATCATATAAGGATTCACAAAGGAACAATACATGCCAGGAAGAAATGATAGATACCACCTGATGGGCAAGTAACAAATCAGAAATGAACCTGAGATGAGTCCAGTCTTAGACATTAACTGCTATAGGAAACTCTTAGCAAAGAGGAAGAGATTCCAGATGATCTTTGAAGGCTTTTAAGAAATGCTTTGCTTAAGGATGCCCGATCTAAGTTTGCTGTGATGGCTGCTCCTTCTACTGGATTATTTGAGTTCAGAAGGTCGACACAGATGAATCTTGAGCCTTACAACTTGCAGGCAGGAACAGGTGTGTTTAGGTCATCATATGGAGAGTGTTTAAATCAGCTTTTCCACACTGGGGCTTTTCTGATGAATTGTTTTTCAACAGATTTATCATGTTGTAGGAAGGCTCTGTGTGGCAGCCAAAATGCAGGATGTCTCCAAAGTTCACTGATCATTCAAATTGATAGTTGGTTCCTGTTTTTTGGCTTGCGGCAACTACCACTGTTCTTCTGCCTTGTGGGTAGCTACCATGACAAAATTAATCCTGACAAGGAATCTGGCTTTTGAAGATGCAGCTGGGATGTATTAGCCAAGATGTATTAAGGAAGCACTGAATTAAGAATGAATGCCATCTAAGCATTTGTTGTCATCTTTCACTCTGAGCAAATGAAGCAAGGGGTTTCCTGATTTATTAGACATACTGTAAAACACAAATTATGAAGAGATGATGGTGGTAGTTCTTTTATTTTAAATCCCCAGGTTAAGCTGTATTTGCTGTGTGGCTTGGGTAGAAGTAAAAAATTAAAAATGTATAGAAGTATTGAACCTGAATCTGCAATTAGGATTAGAAAAAAAAATCAGATCTCAAGCAGGAACAGGCCATCTGTGTGTAAACATATTTAATGACATACAAAATGGAAGACAGCAGCTCCTGAATGTCCAGCATGTGAAGATTACTTAAGGCACATAGGAGGAGAAATCGTTTTCAACAATTTCATTGAGATGTTTTTAGGTTTCCATCCTCTGTATCTCACAGTAACCCCCTATAAAATCAATGGGTGTTACTTCTAAGTAATTTTGTATAGGTTTGTCCTATTAGAGTGAATATTATGGACCTTTGGGTATCAAACAAGGCCAAAGAATAGGATATATAAAACTCGGACATAAAGAGGGTTTAAAATGTACAAAGTTTGTTTAGAAAGGCTGGTGTAGAGAGTATATCTCAAAATCGTTAAGGAAATAGAAACCCAAAGTAAAAATATGACTTGGATACTTATTTCTAATGATATTTTCCCATAATGAAAATCATGTGAGGAAGATACAAGTTTCTCTTTAATTCATAAAGCTTAAGAATACTGAAGCTAAAAACAAGAACAAATAATCACATAATAAACATCCAGCCTAGAATAAGAATCTTTTTGGAGTGTGAAGTTCTTTACACCTGATTTGTCAGCACTACAATGTTATCAAATCCCTGCTTTTAAATTAATTTTGATTAGGTCTAAACCACGTTTCCTGAATGAGTACAAAATTCATCTCTGGTGGAATGTACTTCCAAACAAAGCAGTTTCATAACATCTTTTTCAGCACTGAACAGGATTTGAGACTTTTACTTTCCATAAGCAAAGAAGTCAATAACAGTGGTGGGTTGCTACCGGTTCGCACCGGTTCGGGCAAACCGGTAGCGGCAGCGGCGGGAGGCTCCGCCCACCCGCCCAGACATCATCAAAAACGCTCTGCGCATGCGCAGAAGGTTCTGCGCAAAGCAAGCACGCGCACACTCCCGTTCCCAAACCGGTAGCAAAGGTAAGTGAAACCCACCACTGGTGTGTGCTGCAATAAAGTATTGTGTACAGATTTGCTACACTGTCCAGTCCTTGGAGAGGAAAGAACCCTCATGGGTGTGTGCCCGTGTGTGCAGTTTCCATTATTTTATTTGTTCCTAATTAGGATTTACAGCAGGAAATAATGTGCCAGACCATTACTGTTGTTTATGACTCCATATATTTGTGGTCATGTGTCAAGAAAAGTCAATGGGTAAACCTGATTCACTTAACAATCATGTTACTAGTTTAAGAACTGCAGTGTGATTCACTTAACAAATGTGGCAAGAAAAGTCATAAAATGGGGCTAAATTTGCTTAATAGCAGTCTTACTTAGCAATGGAAATTTTAGGCTCAATTGTGGTCATAAGTCGAAGAGAAAATGTTTTGCTCCTTATGGCTCGTGTGAATATTATAGATCAGTGATGGCTAACCTTTTTGTCGTCGCGTGCTGAAAGCATGCGACAGCGCCCACACCCATAATGCAATGTGTGCGCGACACCCCCCCTGCACGCCCCACCCCCCCACGCATGTGCGCGCGCCCCGCATGCATGTGTGACCC
>QLTV01003388.1:2948802-2968318 GCA_003457575.1 Thermophis baileyi | reverse complement strand
AAATTAATTTTGATTAGGTCTAAACCACGTTTCCTGAATGAGTACAAAATTCATCTCTGGTGGAATGTACTTCCAAACAAAGCAGTTTCATAACATCTTTTTCAGCACTGAACAGGATTTGAGACTTTTACTTTCCATAAGCAAAGAAGTCAATAACAGTGGTGGGTTGCTACCGGTTCGCACCGGTTCGGGCAAACCGGTAGCGGCAGCGGCGGGAGGCTCCGCCCACCCGCCCAGACATCATCAAAAACGCTCTGCGCATGCGTAGAAGCATTGCGCACGTGCAAAGCGCCCCCGCACACGCTCCCATTCCCGAACCGGTAGCAAAGGTAAGTGAAACCCACTACTGGTCAATAAGTATATTGACAGAATGCCTAGAACAGCCAGACGCAGAAGTGTTATACAATATTGCATTTTAATAGCTTATTAACAGGCCAATGGTATAAATAAATAGGATTTAAATGTAAAGTTTGATTAAAATCAAATGAAATTTAATTTAATAAATTTAATAAAATTAAAATTGTCCTGTTCAAAAAGCATTTAGAAACTATTAAACTGGAGTGCTGCTTTGTTTTATCCTACTTTTGCCAAACATAAGGATCTTCCCCCTTTATTTCCTATATTTCTCCCCAGCCCAACATGCCACAAATATTCCTTTTGACTCTTGTCCATGAAGTTTTCCTAAGAAGTAGATAAATTCATAGAACGTGTAGTATCACTGAGCATGTAGGACTTAATCAGGACAATCCTGTGGTGGACAAATGCCTTTCTTTGCTGCAAGGGACGATGGCACACAAATACTTCTCTTTTTAACTACCAGCATTTATAGCAAATACCAATCGCAAATAATAATCACTTCAGTGTGACTCCTTTTAAGCCAATTAAAAGCCAAGAAAGGAAAAGAGGAAGCTTTCCAAAATCTTTTTAAAAGTCTGTTGCAGAAGAGACAGCATGCAGAGGAAGAGGGCATACAGCCTGAAGTCAAAAGTAAAGGAGGAAAAAGGATACTTCAGTCAGCTGGGGCATATCCATGAGCATTCAGAAAATAGAGGGGAAATCAACATTTGCCAAACTGATGTGAGTTTTGAATAAAAAGAACAATCACAACTGTGGGTTTGCTTAGCAAGAAGAACAAAAGTTCATGTATGGCTTTATAGCAATGTGGAAATGTTGCCAATCCATTTGGGTAAAAACAGAATTCTGCGGTGTCTGTGTGCCTTAAACAGATCTAACAAGATGCGGTAGTGTTTACTGAATAGGTTACTATTAAGCTAAATAATGTAGCTCAGCTTTCTCTGCATTCTGGAAAGATTTTACTGGTATTGAACTAGCAAGCAGCAGAGAAGAGAAGCCGTTTTGCTAGAAGTGGCTTGTATTCCTGATTTAAGACTGGCATTGGGGCTGGGGCTGCTTCTGAAAGAGCAAGGTTGTCTCACCAAGAGCTCCACTACATTTTGTACAGTCCTAGCTGCGGTTCAGGCAGGCAGGAGTTAATGCTTGGGCTCTTTGGGTGGTCCCAAAGCCATCAGTCTCTCTGGAAGGCCGACCGGGAAGCACAGTGGAATAGAATGAGGGCCCAACGAGGAACAACCCCTTTGCCTTGACAAGGCTGGGTTCCCCCAGCACATGGACCCCCAGTGCACTGATGCTGTGCCACAGGACTTGCATCCATAGCAGGCAGAAAAAGCAAGGCAGCTGATTGGGGTAAGGGTGTGCATGTATATGCAAATGGGAAATTGTCTCTGCTTTAGGAAAAGCTGCTATTGCTTGGCACCCTTTCTGTGTGCTGGCCCATCTGTCACAATTACATTTAGTGTGCTGGGTCTGTGTCTTATTCATGGGAGTCCCATGTGCTTGTTCTTTCTGTCATAGGCATGCTTGGTGTGACATATCTTTCTGTCCTGCCGTTGGTGGGCATTGCTTTCCACATCTGCCTACTGTCTGTAACTCTAGTTTCCCAACAGCTTATTTTTTTGGGAATAGAGGGTATTATGCTAACGTTTTCCTTAGTGTTGGGATGGAAGAAATAGCTCCTTCGAAGGATTTAGTGTAGAGGCCAGCAGGGTAAGTGTGGCTATAGTTCTAAGGATTTTTGCAGGCTTATTTATGGGGATCTCTCTTGACTTCTGATCTCAGATGTTCATCATTCTGTCAAATGTGCATTCAGGAACTGGATTTTCCCTGATGCAAGTAGAGTGTCCATACCTAGGTGAGGCTTAGTGTTCCTTAATGTTCCCAAGTGAAAAATGATACAGTTTGTGTCTAGGATGTGCTCTGGACAAATTGTACTGGTTTGCAATTACAGAGGTAGATACCTGAGTTAAGGGCTGTGACTGCTAGTTTGACTGGTAGTCAGATAAAAACTTGGGTGTAAGATTTTCTAAAGAAGCAATAGTTAATAGTCTACTCTATGGCAGTGTTACTTGCTGCTTGTCAAGAGTTTAAACTTCTGGGATGATGGACATTATATCACCAAGAGCAAAGGAAATTCCTTTTTTTGGATCAAAGGTTGGAACCAACTAAAGGTAGGCAAGATATTGGAAATTTGGACCATTTTGAATTTATCTTCTGTTTTGAGCACCAAAGTCCAAAATAATAACTCTCCTCCCACTACCCCCAGACTTTTTATATTATATTGGAATTGTTTCAAACTTAAAATGGAGCGTTTCATACAATCACCCATGTGACTCAGTGTAGAGGACAAACTTTGAGATTGGACACTCAGTATAGCTGTTATCATCTATGGGAACTTGATTGCTCCATTCTTGCAGACCCAGACTGCACTTCTGTAAAAATTATTGGTTTAATATTGGCACAAAGTAAAGCAGGAAAGAATACCCATAGGATGCTTTCATTTGAACTAGGCACAGATGCATTTAATCTGTAGAAAGATGCCTTTATTACAGTCCAAAGTAATATTGGGTGATAAGGCCAACCCTCACATAAGCAACTTGTTTGGAAGGGGGGGAAATTAATAGTTTTTAAAATGCATGAATTTACTTTATTAGCAGCTGTATTGAAAGAGAAGAGAAAATGAGATGCTGAGAGTTTTGTGCTGCTGAAGAATTTTAGAAAAACCAATATTACTTCTTGAGAAATACTATAATCCACTCTCTGAACCTCAACTGATTGGAAAGTTTATGTATATACTTTGCTGATCTATATAGAATTGAGTCATTTGCTGTTTCTAGACTAGTAGAGCTGTATTCATACATGTAAGTTTAGATGTCAATATAGAATAGTACAGGGAAATCAGATTACAAATTTGCTTGGGTTTGCTCTCTTGCTCCAAAAATATTTGGAGGTGGGAATTATAAGAAATACTATAGAGTTTGGTTAGAATCGGGGAAAATTAAGAACTGTTCAACAATGGTGCTGTATTGACTACCACCTGACACAGTGGATCCCCTCTTTGCTGGCGGTGATTAAACAGAGGCCAGATGGTGATCTCTCAGGGATCATCTAGTAGAGGATTGTTGCGTTGGGTAGCAGACTGGATAAGATAAACTCTAAGGCAGGGGTGTCAAACTCGATTTCATTGAGGGCCGCATCAGGGTTGTGTTTGTCCTCGGGAGGGCGTGGCCAGGGTGGGTGTGGCCAGCTTGGGAGGGCCGCGAGCTCCCGTTTTCGCTGACAGAGGGTTGCAGGAGGCCGTCCCAGCCGAAAACGGAGATTGGGAGCCCGCTTTCGCTGGCAGAGGCACCGCGGGCTGGTCCTTCGCTGTTCCAGGGCAGCCCCGTGGGCCAGATCTAAGCACCCCGACCCGCAGGCCTTGAGTTTGACACCTCTGCTCTACGGTCTCCTCCAAGATTATACCATCTCCTTAAAGTTCTATCTTGTCTTTTTAAGGAACCTGTTTTGAGACATTGGGGTTGTAATGTTATTGGTCTAGGATTGCCCATTTGACCTGTAGGAGACAGCTGCATTTATACTACTACAAACCAGATGTGTGCACAATTATCCTGTTCTATACCGTTATGCTCTTTAATAAGAGGACCACGGAAGCATCTGGCTTTACTTTTATAGGGCACAACATCATGTTTCTGTGTTCGTCTGTATGTAATGCAAACCAGTTATTAACTTCAGAGCAGACCCTGAACTTTTCCCTCTCTGTTGACTTGATGATCGCCTCTCTTTAGCACAGTGGTTCTCAACCTTCCTAATGCCGCGACCCCCTCCCCGCCGCCGTGACCCCCTCCCCGCACATGCGCATTGCCAGGCGAGAAGCAATGAGGTGACAAAGGGGGCGTGGCACCAAGATGGCGGGCTAGCGCACGCGGCCCTTCCGTCGGCACCTGCGCATTCGAGGGCTGCCCGTGCGTCGCACCGTCCCTGGGTACTCGTATGTGGACGGATAGAGGAGCGGTGTCTCGGTTCTTAAGACCATCGGAAATATGTGTTTTCCGATGGTCTTAGGCGACCCCTGTGAAAGGGTCGTTCGACCCCCAAAGGGATCGCGACCCACAGGTTGAGAACCGCTGCTTTAGCAGTACAGCTTGGCAGTGGGAAACATTGGTATCCAAGAAGGACAAGATAAAGCAAGGTGTAGAATCTGTTTTCACCCTCCTCAGATAAAAGAAATATTCTTTTCACAAAAAGAAAAATGTTTTCCGCGTTCTTGGAAAGACACTTTGCCTTTCTTCTGAGGGTTTACAAACAGGTTGAGAAACTTTTGTTGTAAAAAGACTGATGTAATGCCCAGGAATGACATCAAAGTTATAGGGAAGAGGGGACTTCACATAATTTCTCATTTAATTCTATAAAGCTCTCAGTCAATTTGGAAAATGAATGCTGTCAGTCTTATAATAGTATCTGAATTACACGAATTACTTAAGCTAAACATCAAGGCTCTACCTCTAACCCTTATGATGGAAAGAGAAGATGCTGCCTCTTTAAGACCATCCTCCTTTGTATTCTGTGGCTGCAGGAAGCTTGGCTTTAGGCTGCTATCCTCGTGTCCAACTACAAAGCAAAGAAAGAGGCGCTTTCCTTGTTTGGCTTCTCTGTTCCAGCAGTCACACAATGAAGCCTTGTTGTGTCAGGAACTCTGCTCTCTGAATTGGCTTTCACTAGAGAGATTTGACTTCCCACTCCTAATTGGAAATCTGTAGTCCCATTAGGACATGGTCCCTATTGCTTTCTATACCCACCCCCCCACCCCATACTACGAGCATTTTGCCAGGTAGACTGATAAACCAACAACATATTTCCTGATTGGCTATACCCACAGTTGGTCTTCCCCAATAGGGGAATCAAGATGGAACTCCTATCCTAATAGGAGTTCCATCTTGATTCTTATTTCAAGCCAACTTAATCAGCAAAAATCCCCAGTCGAGGCATCTTGCATCTGTAACGAAGAGAATGTGCTTGAACTCCTCTAGTGGCATTTGCAGGCTGTCTTATGATGCTGGCTGCATGTGTGAAAGTCTGTGTACGCCGCTGTGCAGATGTAGGTCAGAGTTCTGGAATGAACTGGCTCTTTCAGCTATCACGTTCTGCCTCTTCCATATGGGGTATCTTTGATAGATAGGATGCTCAACAAAGTTCTGATTTTTCCTAGGAATCTCAAGGTACCATGCCTCCTCCATTTCCTGGACTCGTGCATATAGGAAAGATAAATTATCTCTTTCACATGTCCTTTTTGTGGGCATAAAGCCAGTAGATGCAAAGCTTTTCTACACAGAGCCCTTGTGCATAACCCTAGTATTGCTTCTAGGGTCAACCAGATTAACTATCAAAAGATTGCAGTGGGATTCGTCAAGCTGCTTCTGAAGATAGGACACAGCTGTGTGCATATGATTGCCATTCACCACCTGATGCACATCTGCGCATCCTAATTCACTCTGAAAAGTCGAAGCTGTTCTAGGATTTTTCTAAATAATGGGATCGGATGTTATCTATGATTTGTAATTTGAGCAGACTTGGGTCATTTGCAATACCAACCCATTGCCAACATCCTGATTTATATTAAACAGATCCATCCTAGGATTAGCTTTCTAAACCTGCTGGTATAAATCTAGATTTGTGAAAGGAGAGAGTGATGCAGAAGCTAATGTTAGGCTGACATCAGCGGTGGGTTGCTCCCGGTTCGGCATAGCGGTGGCGGTGGCGGCGGGACACTCCGCCCACCCGCCGAGGACGCTTCTGCGCATGCACGAACCGGTAGCGACGGGATTTAGAACCCACTACTGGCTGACATGCTTTGTAAAAGAGTTAGAACTGAGAAAAGCTCATGCACTTTGTAAAAAAGAATAGCATATATCTCAGGGAGCACTAACGTTTCTGCCACCGCCTTGTCTTAAAGGCAGAAATTTCATGCAATGAAATTCTCCACTTTGTGAAATGGTGAAATTATCCATTCTGCACAGCATTCTAGAAAAAAATGCATTCTCATTTGGAATCTTGAGCAGGTTATATTCTCCTAGGAACGTTGAATGTATCTTGAGACTTCCCCATTTTCAGTGAATGTTACATGGTTTTATATTTTTCCCCCCCCTTCTTAGAAAATACAGTAATTCCTTCTAATTCTTGTCCCAGGAATTACAAATCCCAGATTTGTAGCATTTGTGCTGTGTTCAAGGTGTGCACTTAGAACTTGTGATCTAATACAGGCTTCTCTAACCTAATATGCACAATCTGATATTGCCATTTTATGTTTGCAAGAAGAAGAAAAAGTCATAGCCTAAGAGAGCTTGATTCTGCTTGCTAGTAAAACCAAATAACATTTTCCTTGCATATCAAATCACCATTAAGATTGTGCCCCATCCCAAAAGAAACATTAAAACATTTCTTCCGAAGTGCAAATATATTCTGTAGTGCTAAAATCTTAAGAATCTTTATTTTATTGTTAAAAACAGATTATGCCCAGAAGGTAATATGGTAAGGAAGCATGTTGAGCAGAAAGAAATCAGATTTACAATAAATCTTTTTGGCATTTTGTGGTTGTAAGTCCAGGATCCGCTTCTCATTTTCCAAAAATATTATTTTTGCTTGATCAGATAAAGAGTATCTCTAGTCCAGCATTTTTGCATTTAGTGGGGCCAGCCAGATGTGTCTGGGAAACTTGTAAGCTCAAGGCTGAAAGATAAGTAAAATGGCTAGAATGTGTGCAAGAAGGCATATGCTGTATACCCAAAAGTTTTATAGCATAATCTGGTGATAGAAAGCTGTGCTGCCTATAATGTCAGGGACATGTCATTTCTCATAGAACAGATTGGGTCATTACATTGATCAAGAATGGACAGTCTTTATGGACAGAGATCTAACCTTAGGCTTTCAAGGGACATTCAGGGGGTCCCACTCAACCAAGGAATGGGGGCAGAATAAAAATTAAATGTATGTTCTTTTTACTTTAAATTACATTAATTAAATATCCATGTAAGGAAACTCCATGCACAGTATTTAAGAATCTTTTTCCCTTTGCTGGTATGCTTTGGACGGCCTCCCTGGGATCCACGGCTTTGGGAAGCTATCAACAATCCTGGGATGTTAGAAAATCTATATTAGAGAACAAACTAACTGTAATATTTGTGCTCTCTCACTGAACCTGAGTAAATGTTAAGTTTATGTCTTTCAAATGAGAAGTTTTGGGGGTGCCAATGTTTAACCCAGAATTTAGTATCCTTGGCCATGGGAGAACATTTCTGTGACAGTGTGTGTATACACCACACACATACAACACACCTGCCCTTGGTCTAGTGAGAAAAAAAATATTGAGCAATCTCCACCTTTCACTTATGCATTCTTGATAGTCTTTGTACTTTCCAGTCCTTTCTTTTCTACATCCCTTTGATACACAAGCAAAATTCATAGAAGTCTTTACCTCACATTTTACAGTTACAGAGGGAACCTATAAGACTATCCAGACCAACCCCAAACCTAGAGCATAACACTTTCTGTTTCACCTTGCAGTACCAAATGACCTGACCCCTGAGGAGTGTCAAGAATTGGAGAACATCCGTCGGCGGAAACAGGAACTGCTGGCAGACATACAGGTGTGTGTGGAAAGGGCAGGGGAATAGAAGTACAATTCAGGCAGGCCATAGTTTGGGTTAAAGGCCGTGTCTCTGGAGCAACTACCTGAAACCTTTAAGAATTGCTGACAATTAAAATAATATGGAGGGTGGCAATAGTTTGGCTGCACATAAACAGCTTTCTGCAGAAGAGGTGAAGCAGTAGTCAAATTAATAGATTTTGGAGTGCCCCATTTTTTACATAAGGTAACACTTTTTTTTTTACATGTTCACATTCCTCTTCCAAGATGAGTTAATCCAGGGGTGAAATTCAGCAGGTTCTGACAGGTTCTAGAGAACCGGTAGCGGAAATTTTGAGTAGTTCAGAGAACCGGCAAATACCACCTCTGGCTGGCCCCACAGTGGGGTGGGAATGGAGATTTTGCAATATCCTTCCCCCAGGAGTGGGGTGGGAATGGGGATTTTGCAGTATCCTTCCCCTGCCACGCCCACCAAGCCCGCCCACAGAACCGGTAGGGAAAAATTTTGAATTTCACCCTTGAGTTAATCCCTGTTTTGGGATACAGCTCTCTCACTCTGAATCCTTGGCACTTTTGTTCCGGCTTCTCATCCCTATTCCCTTTGGGACTTAATTGTTACTCAGTGCTAAGAGAAGCTAAATTTAAAGATGTGCAGTTTTCCCTTCCCATGCCTCTTTCTTTACCTTGACCCTGAGTAACTATAGCCCGACTCTCAGACATTGTAGTTTAGAGCCAGGGATTCTATCTTTGGGCAAGTTTTCTTTAAAAAAAAAAAATTGGTGATTTCAATTTCCCAAAGGATTTTCTCTGTAGGTGGTCCTGAGAGTTTGTACAGTGAGGGTCTTGAGCTGTAATATTGCAGATGAGTGGGCAACCATGACTCTGAACACTAAGGAGAGGGAGGTGCGAAATGGCCAAGAGATCCAATTGCACAGCACAGCTCCCAAGTTATTCCCCCCCCACACACACACACACCAACTTCAATCTCCATTCTGGCCTGTGAGATCTGTCAACGAAGTGAGTAGGATGTTGTCTGATTTTATTATCTCCCTTCTTTCCTGTCCCCCTGTCCTTCATCTTTCTCTTGTCTTCCCTATCAGACCAAGATAGGGCCATTTTTTTAATTTGCATTTTTCCTTCAAGAAATTGTACATTTTCAAAGGTGGCTTTATTGCATCCCCTGCCACTCATTGCATTGTCTACTAGCCAGATAGATCTGCTTTTGGCTCTGGCAGGGGCCGCCTGTTCCCTGCAGCAACTTGCTCCTTGGAGCTTTGCTTGGCACGGATGCTCATCAAGCCCATCAGCAATAAATAAAACAGCAGCAGGGGCTAATCACTGCCATGTGCCGGACACTTGCTAATGGGATTAGCCCAGTAATTGTGTTAGCCCCAGGGATTCCTCTTCTTCCTTCCGCTGAGAGGCCAGCATGCTGGTGGTTTAGTAATCAGGGGTCTCCAACCTTGGCAACTTTAAGACTTGTGGACTTCAACTCCCAGAGTTCCTCAGTTGAAGTCTACAAGTCTTAAAGTTGCCAAGGTTGGAGACCCCTGGTTTAGTTGGTCTCAGAGCCAAGACAGAGACACTTGCTTCATTTTGGCTACCCTGGCCTAAGCTTTGGCTGCAGAAGATGGGCAGTGAAGGAACAATGTCTAATATGGCATTGCTCCTTGGTTTTAAAGGAGCCACAGGGGTCAGATTGTTAGTTCTGTAGCTGCAACTGGGATATTGGATGCTTCTAAATCTGAACTTACTATATTCTTGACTTTTAGCAGTAACATGAACTTGGTTATTCTTTTCTATATTCTGCAAGTGTAACCTTTTCTTCTCTTCCCCCTGCCCCTCCACTGAACATCCCCAGATCTGAATTAGAAATTTGAAAAGGTGAAGCTGGTATTAAAAAAAGAGTTCAGCCAAGGCTGGCATAATAAAGGTTGTTCTCCATTCTGAGGTTAAAAATAAACATAACTTCCTCCCTGCTTCCAGTTGATCAAAAGCGTCACTTCATTACTTATTCCATGACTTTCCCCCTTGTTCTTCCATACAGCGTCTGAAAGATGAGATAGCAGAGGTCACAAATGAAATTGAGAATCTGGGCTCCACAGAAGAGAGGTGAGTCCTGATGGAGAAGTGGGAAGATGAAATTTGGTGGCATTTCACTATTTTTGGAATGAATATTGGAAAGAAAGAAGTAACCACTCTACCAAAATCTCTAATCTGTTGAAAATAAATCCTGATGTTAGTGGGTATTCAGGATTATTATTTAGAAATTTTAAATGGCTGCCCTATCTTACATAAGAACTTGGGTGACTAATAGCAATCAATTAGCAATACAATAAATCCTTCATAAATAAAACCAAAAGTGCCTTGCCTACTGAATTGCCATTTTCTAGGAATTCAGTGTCAGATTTTTAATCCAAATAACAAACATGCCATTCTGTATATGCAGCACATTAGTGTTTATGTTTAAAAAAATCAACATTTTTTGGAGATTTTCTCATGAAAATATTCGGTGACATATTACCGAGAGTTTTGCTGACCAATTTTCTGAGAAATGAATCTTGTTACCTAGATTCCCTAATATGTTTGAGAGTGAATGTTCATCTTGTTATAGAAATTAGGAGTTTGCTTGTGTTTAGAGATTTTAGGTTGGGCCTTAAGGCCTTTCAGGAGCATTAGAGTCACATTATCAAGTATTGAACAGCAGGGGATGAGAATGTGTTTGTTAAGGTTTCAGTTAGAATGCAAGATGGAGGAAAAGGTTAACTGTATTGCAAGCAGAGATTATTACAGAAGTAGTGTCCACAGACTGGTTTGTAGGAAAGGAGACTGAGCAATCTTTTTGTGTTACCTAGGAAAAACATGCAGAGAAACAAGCAGGTGGCAATGGGGAGGAAGAAATTTAACATGGATCCTAAGAAGGTAAATGATGCTGCTTCCTTGGTGTGGTATTAATAGCAACCATGCATCAGGCAAAATCCTGCGTTATCAACAGGATTAAAGGATGTGATCCCAAATTTGCTGCTATCAGTTTGGGCCTTACTTATATCGGTGTTTGTCTCTATTTTTCCCTCTTTCCCCAAATTATCTGCTAAACCCCTCAGAACAATTCCTCCCTCGAGGATTCTTTGGAAATAAGCAATAAGGTCTGTAATTTCCCTTCTCCATCCAGGAAAACGTAAGGGTGAGACTGTTTCTTAAAAGCAGAACTCATTTTAACACAGCTTAACACAGGGGTGTCAAATGTTTCAGTTAGGTAGGTCTTTTCATGATCGTGGAGAAAGTGGCATTTGGGCCAAATCGTGTGTGGTGAGTCAGGAAATAATTTCAAACTAACTTCAGCTACAGAATTCATTAAGTGAGTTTAAGCAAGTTATTGTTATATTGATTGCAGACTCCTCCAACTCCCTGCAGTCCCTTGTGCTTGAAATAGATGTAATCAATTAGGATAATTTGAAATTCATGTGGAATAGCATGGCAGATGTTACAAGTTCTTATTTCTATGCCCTCGCACAGCAAATGTTTGAAGAGCTTCTTTTTTTTCTTCCCCGACTTGCAGGGGATTCAGTTCCTCATAGAGAATGACCTTTTGAAGAATACCTGTGAGGACATTGCCCAGTTCCTCTACAAGGGGGAAGGACTCAACAAGACTGCCATTGGTGACTACCTGGGTGAAAGGTAATTAACCGGACCCTCTTGGTAAATGGAATGTATGTTAAACTTCATACACTGTTCTTCTTAATGTTAGAAAAAGGACCAAACTCAGCAGTAGAGTACGGGTAATCCTTGAATTACAACCATTTTTTTAGTGATCGTTTGAAGTTACAACAACACTGAAAAAAGTGATTTACGAGTGTTTTTCACACTTACAACCATTGCCGTATCTCCATGGTCATATGATCAAAATTCAGATGCCTAGCAACTGGCTCAAAATTATGCAGTTGCAGGATCCCGGGGTCACGTGTTCCTCTTTTGCAACCTTCTGACAAGGAAAGTCAATGGGAAAGTCAGATTCACTTTACAACCATGTTACTAACTTAACAACTGAAGTGATTCACTTAACAACTGTGGCAAAGTTCATAAAATGGGGCAAAACTCACTTAACAACTGCCTCAGCAACAGAAATTTTGGGCTCAGTTATAGTTGTAAGTTGAGGACTACCTGTATATAGTCTGTACTCAGAAAGGAGGAAATAGGAAGATCCTTCTGATTCAGGGACCATCAGAGTAGTAACTCTAAGCTATATGGATTCAGCATATAATTATTAGGCAGGAGGCGCAAACACAGACCTTACCTATAGTCAAGCTCTGTCACCTGTATATGATGTAATCTATAACAATAAATTGCTCAGTCCAGAATTTCAATGTATTCTGTTTTCTTCCCTCAGAGATGACTTCAATATCCAAGTATTACATTCTTTTGTGGAGCTGCACGAGTTTACAGATCTCAACCTTGTACAGGCACTGCGGTGAGTGACAGAGGAAGAGATTATAATATTAGACAGATGCATGTCTGTGCATCTGTAGGTGTAGCTGTAGATCGTGTTTTCTTTCCCATGGTTTTGGATTAACTAGATTAACTAGCATTTTCTATGACTGTAGAGAGCCAGTTTGGTGTAGTGGTTAAAGGCACCAGGCTAGAGGCTGGGAGACCATGAGTTCTAGACCTACCTTAGGCACAAGGCCAACTATGTGGAGGAAGGCAGGAAGGAGGGGGTCAGGTGGGGAATTAGCCTTGGGTCCTTGCATAGCCGCAAAAGGCATAAGCCTGACTCACCACCCTAAGTTTCATGGAACCTTAACTGGTTATTCCCAAGAAGAAAGCAAGTAGTCTGGAGAGATTCTTGTATTATACCGTAGGTACCCTGTTTCCCCCAAAATAAGGCACCCCCCCCCCGATAATAAGCCCAATCGGGCTTTTGAGTGCATGGCAATAAGGCCAAGCGCTTATTTCAGGGTTCAAAAAAAAATATAAGACAGGGTCTTATTTTCGGGGAAACACGGGTAGAGCACAATAAAGTTGCTGACTTGGACCCTTCACTAATGGATCTGTTGCTTACTCCTGACACTCCTAATCCTAAAACTGAGGGAATGGCAAACCACACCACAATGACTGAAACACTGACTCAAAGGTACACACACAAATCAGAATCCATGATTATACAGCATGTTGGCTGGGGCTATGGGAGTTACTGAGGGTCTGGTAGCACTTGAAAGTCCAGATCTGCTCTGTTACTGATGTGGCCTGTGGCTAGAGGTGTGGAAAAAGTTTTGAATCCTATTTCGGCCTCAAAACAGGTTTTTCTGATCTTACCAGAAGTATGCCAATGCTTTGTTGACAATTCTGAAGCATTCCTGCCTTGAACCAGCCTTATTTTTCACAACACTTCCTTTGTCAAGCTAGCCTCAATCAGATATGCTGGGTTTGTAGGAATTCCCAGCTGGTTGCTTATGTAGGCAAGAAATTCCAAGAGTTGTATTTCCAACACTTTGCCAGGGGAAAGATGCACGGAATGTTATTTGTGGTATGTCTTTCCTCATAACTGTACAGCACACAAATGGACATGGACTTAATTTTCATTGCCCTCACAGGCAATTCCTTTGGAGCTTTCGGTTGCCAGGTGAAGCGCAAAAAATTGACCGGATGATGGAAGCATTTGCACAACGGTACTGTCAGTGCAACCCAGGCGTGTTCCAGTCAACAGGTAAGTGAACAACCACCTCCAGAAGTTGTGGGTGCTCCAACATTGGAGGTTTTTAAGATGAGATTGGACAACCATTCGTCTGCAATGGTATAGGGTTTCCTGTTTGACTAGGGAGTTGGACTAGAAGACCTCCAAGGTCCCTTCCAACTCTGTTATTCTATTATTCTGTTAATTGTCACTTTAAGTTGTGGAGTATGTGCAAAGTTAAATTAACCACTAAGATTTCTAGAAAAAACGACCTTCTAGTTTACAGTGCTGAACGAACCTTCAAGTTCATTGATGAAAGTGAAGAAGACTCAGCGCTGAAATGAATGAAGATGGAACCAAATGTTCTCATTCTTTGTTTCTGTTCTAACTGAAATGGGGGAATAATGTCCCCCTCCTTTAAAAAAAAAAAGTAGTGGTAATACTTGTGAATGATCCAGGAATTCCAGAATTTGAAACATAGTGCTCAGTTATGCTTCTTAGTTTGCTGTTGATGTTTTTGCTGGCATGCTATTGCATAACAAAGGACCGTAGAGTAATTTATAACAACTCAGCAAGGGAGTTACATTGTGGTCAGATGGACAGCAAATTTAATAAATAGAAAAATTAAGCATGAAATTATAATCAAAAACAATGACGTAGACAAAATGAAGAAAAAAAAACCTTGATGTCAAGTAAAAACATATCTTAGCTGAATTATTTAAAAGGAGGTGGGCACCACCACTGCCTCCCCAGTCTTCATTGCCACTAGAAGGACCATAAAGATGGTACTCATGCATATTTCTGGGAAAGCTATTTCTTAAGCATGCCATTACTCAACAGCCCTCTCCCTTACTAGCTACTTATTTATTCTGTGGGCACACACAGCCTTTGAAGAAATGAGTAAGTCTTATGTGAGAGCCAGTTTGGTCTTTGATGAAGGCACTAGACTAGATCCCAGGACACTTTTCTAGCCCCACCTTAGCTGTGAAAGCCAGATGAGTATTTGGGCCAGTCACACACTCTCTCAGCCCAACCCACTTCACAGGGTTGTTGTGGAGAAAATAGGAGGAGGAAGGAATATTATATATGTTCACTACCTTGAGTTACTTATAAAAATATTAAATGCAGGATATAAATAAATAAATAAATATGGGAGCAGGCAGTATTTCAGGTAAAGTGACCCCAATTGGCTTAGAGTTTCAAAAGATTTTAAAGATCAAGTTGGGCTCCTCAAGTAGTCCTCAACTTACAACCATTTCTTTAATGTCGATTGGAAGTTGCAACAGCACTGAAAAAAGTTTGAGTTACAAGCAGTTCCATTTACAACCATTGCAGCATCCCCATGGTCACATGATCAAAACCAGGGTACTTGCAGTATTCTGGGGTCACATCAGTGATGGGTTTCCATTTTTTTTACTACCGGTTCAGTGGGCGTGGCTTGGTGGGTGTGGCAGGGGAAGGATACTGTAAAATCTCCATTCCCTCCCCACTCCAGGGGAAGGATACTGCAAAATCCCGATTTCCTCCCGATCAGCTGGGACTCGGGAGGCAAAGAATAGATGGGGGTGGGGCCAGTCAGAGGTGGTATTTACCGGTTCTCCGAACTACTCAAAATTTCCGCTACCGGTTCTCCAGAACTGGTCAGAACCTGCTGAAACCCACCTCTGGGTAACATGATTGTCATTTGCAATCTTCCCAGGCGGTTTCTGACAAGCAAAACCAATGGGGGAAGTCAGATTTGCTTAACGATCATGTAATGCAGTGATTCACTTAACCATGACAAGAAAGATTGTAAAACTGGGTGTGACTCACTCAATAACTGACTTGCTTAGCAATGGAAATTCTAGCCCCCAATTGTGATCATAAGTCAAAGACTACCTGTAGGCTCTAATTTGGATTTGATCTTATGCTTTGATACTGTATAACCTGAACTATGTTCCCAAATTGGCTTGAATCCCCTGTTCCCTTTTCTTTCTGTCCCAGATACCTGTTATGTGCTTTCCTTTGCCATAATCATGCTGAATACCAGTTTGCATAATCCCAACGTGAAGGACAAGCCCACTGTGGAGCGCTTCATCGCTATGAACCGTGGCATCAATGATGGCGGGGACCTACCTGAGGAATTGCTCAGGGTGAGTTTTGTGGGAAGAGAACAGACTGGAATTCTGTGAATAGGCCATAATGGAGAACTCGGTGGGTGTGGTGAATCACCGGAACAGAGGGCCTTCTGTCTATCTATCTGCCTGGCAGGCTCACCAAGGACCCAGGAATAGGTCAGGGTTGAGCCTACCTTGGTCTTCCCAGTATCTCCTGCTCAAATACTAAGCTTCCAAAACTCAGTCATGGTTCTCGGGAAGTAGAAACTGCACTAGTGCAATATTGAAAAGGTGGTGTAGAACCTTTCCGTGGAAGTGATCCACCACATGTTTCTCCTCCCTCACACCAGAATCTCTATGACAGCATAAAAAATGAGCCCTTCAAAATCCCCGAGGATGATGGCAATGACTTGACGCATACCTTCTTTAATCCGGACCGTGAAGGCTGGCTTCTGAAGCTTGGTGAGTGTGTGTGTCTGTACAAGGCAAGGCCTGACCAACAAGGAGCAGGGCTGCTGATGGTGTGGCATGGGCTGCAGGGAGCATGGAGCTCAGCAGGAGTCTCTTTGCATGGGGCTCGGTGGCCACAGTCCAGCACAAAGGACCAGCTATACAACCTTGAAAGCTTCTCATTATCTTTTCTTGAACGGCGTATCCAGTGAGGAGGGTCTTGGTTGCAGTGCTCAGTAACTTCCTATGGCTCTCTTAAGTTGGCTTGGCCAACCAATTCTTACCGAAATTGGGCAAAGGAATGTACTTAGGAAGCAAAAAGGCAGGTTACTTGGGTCCCAGGAATGGCAGGTGAATCTAGTTCCAAAATGCGCACCTACAGCCGCCTACAGAGAAGCTGAAGACTCATCTATGGTCCCTTGCTTCTCACTTTCATTTTTCAGACTAGTCTCTGGCATCACTTCACGCATAGCAGCTCTGCGCTCACTGATAGTGTTAACAGGTCAACTAGGATGCATTCACCAGCTCTCCTTGTGCAGCTCTTGGCTCCCTCTTCCTGTTCACTCAAAGCTGTTCTCCCTCCCCCCAATTGCCAGGATTTGGCTCGAAAAGTCTTCTGGGCTTCTTTAAGGAACGGGTGGTTGCTTAGGTTTTGTTTCCCCCCCCCCACCTTTCTTGTAGGAATATTAAATCACCTGAAATCTGAAAATCAAATCTGAAAATGGAAATCTCCTAAATAGTCAAACTTGTAATATCTGAACTGAATTAAATTAATGAAATTATTCTACATACGTAACTTTTCATACTTTGCTTTGAGCCAGAGAGAAGACATACACTCATCTAGGTTTGATGTCCAAAATAAGATCTGATTCTAAGTCCCCACTTTTTCTATCCCTCTTCTTCTGTTTCTTTCAATCAAGGCATGCAAAAAACGACCAAGGATCATGATATCTTGTTTTATGACAGAACTAATATAGGTTTGCTAATGCTATTATGGAACCTGGATCTGTCCTCGCATAGTCTTGAGAGTAGACTGATAAGTGTGTCAGTAATACATACTGGTAGTTGTACAATAGTAATACAGTTGTGTACTACTGCAAGTGCACATAATAACCACATTTTCCTATATAATCATAATATAAGATTAATACATATTGTAATTACAGTAATTACAATAAGGTTTCTCTTAGCTCGGTAGCAAACTGTCCAGACTTTCCATTCTCTGGGATGGGAATAGGAAAGCTATGGTGCTTTAGGAGTTAGATTCAAAATTTCTTTTCCCCTAAGTAGCCTCGATAGCCATGGGATGATGGAGCTGTAGTCTATCTGTAGCATATCTGCTCAATGAATAATAGGCATTCCATTTAAATAGTTGCATAGTTGAAAATCTGATGGCTTTCAATTACACAGCAAACACCAGAAAATTGAAATCCCTTCCATTTTCAGTTTTACAATTCGTAAAAATTTATTGAAAAATATTTCACTGGACTTTGAGTAGCTGCACAAAAGGAATTTAAGTGCCTTCTGAGCAAACATGTTTAGCTCGCTTGGCATTTTAAAGAATAGCTGCAGTATTTGGGCAGAATTATTAAGCTGCGTATGCAGTAGAACTAGAATTTGTTATGGCTCAGGGTAAAAATTGAAGGCTGCTTGGTTGGCTACATGCTGGACCCAGTTCTGAAGAGATTCTTCACATTGAAGAGGTTAAGCAAGTAGAGGTAACTGAGAGACAGCACAACTTTGTCACCTTCTGTGAGATGGGTGGCTATATAAATTTGATGAATCCATAAAATTATAGCCAAATTGACTATCAGAATAAGACAATGTCTGTTATTACTGTTGTTGTTTGTCGGCCTCCCCTTAGATATAGAAGTGACCATGGTTTAGGGTAGATTCTTGCCATCTAGCAAGAGAGGTTGATTGAAACAAAAGAAATGAGGATTTAGAAGTGAAATGCAAATTCCAACATTTAATATTCCATTTCAGGAAACAACCTCCAAATTTACTTCAGTTCCAAAGACAGAATGTTTTGTTGTTTGCATTTCAACTTCTGTGGCAACTGTTTTAAAAATGTGTCTCAAATTGTGACGGTATTAATGCCAAGAGCCCCAACATTGTACTTGAAACCCAATTCTGCCTTGCCTCCTGGTTTGGATATTTCCTCTGTTAACTTTTCTCAGGGGCAACAAAAGAGAATGGAATAAATGCTCCTGATTTATTTATCTAGAAGATATGATTTTTTTTCTGAGTGGAGTGAACATTGTAGCCTGAAGACTTGCCCAAATAGCAAGGTCCCAAGTTCAAGAAACAACCAAATCTTTTTAGAATTATCATGATGATGTCTATTCAGTGACATCATTTTAAAAAAGGAGAACTGCAGCATTGTGCAATTCAGGAAAATGTGGCTAAGAGAACAGCAAAGAAGGGGAGGTTTGCCCTGTAGAGACAGAGAAGTGGGAGGAGGTTTCCATTATTCACTCCGAGGGAGACACAAGGCCTCTTTGCTGTGTTCCAGAGGGGAAGGAGGTGGGGGTAACAGGAGAACAAAGGTGGATCAGGTAGGACCACTGGCCTTGACTGTGTGGGACATAACCCTGGTTTTCTCCACATATGGCTGTTCTTTGGCTGAACCCTTTGGCCCTTGATGATGCATGCTGCCCTTCCCTTCCCACTCCTAGAGGTCTCCTGGCTCCAGGCCATTTTAACACCCCCACCACTGCCTTGGTACTAAAATCACTAACTCCTCAGTCAACTGTTTGTGTGGCAAACACACTCATGATATGGCCAATGGCAAGAATTAATCAGGAGAGGTGAACCTTTCTGTCAAGTATCCCAGCGGCTGCTGCATTCATGGCCTTGGCATGCCGGCAGCCCCAGAAATGTATCAGCCCCCCCTTTTTTTTGTATTAAGGTAGGAGATATGTTGATTCCCTTTAAGGGGAGCTCTTCCTCCCTCCTTTTCCCTTTTGCTCAAAAATGTTTAGCTTGGGCAGTGCCCACTGCTGACTGCAATTGAAATGTGCACGAAGGGCAAATTTTAGTCCTTTGTTTTTTAATTTTCTTTTTCCCTCATTTGTATGTTTCCATGATTTTGGCTCTGCCTTTCCCTGCCCCCAAACTTCAGGAGGTACGTACCCCCCATATCTCCTTGCTAGCTTTGCTGGGGCCGAGGCCGTGCTGCAGTGCTTGCTTGTTTTTCTGTTCTCTTTTATTTTTACTTGCTGCTGATGTTTACTCGTATTGCTATTGTTGCCACCATTGCTAATTGGCTGCACAGTCCCTGGGGAACTGGGGTGGGGGGGAGAG
>QLTV01003388.1:2923671-2940471 GCA_003457575.1 Thermophis baileyi | reverse complement strand
ATTCCCAAATGTTTTCTTCATGATTTTAATATGCTTGTCCCGCTGCTAATCTTTGACTTCCTTATTTCTCCCCCTCGTATTTTTGGGGCTATTTTAAAAAGCAAACAATCCCTTTTAGCCCAGATCGCAAATCACTCACTTTCCTCCTGCTCAGTCTTAGTGGTCCTCCTTTAGCTTTGTGACAGCCATATTTGCTCTGTGGCTCCACGCCGTTGGCTAGGGGCTTTCCAGCTCAGGGAGGGGAGATGTGGCTCCCCTCTACCCTCCTGGCGTCTCCCTTCGCTTCACCCCCTCTCCGGGGGGGGGGGCTTAGGTCTGAATTCAGACCCTCGGGCGTGGAGTGTTCGGAGCCGGCCGCGGAGCTCGCGGTCCCGACTTCCAATGTCGCCGAAGGAGAAACCGGAAGTCCCTCATTGAAAGTTTTGTCTTTAAAGCATCTGTCTGGATATATTTGTCTCAGAGAGGAGGTTTTTCCCATTTAGCTTTGTGATGAATGAACATTTGTAACGTGTGTTACAACTGAGAAGATAAGTTATTGATTCAAATCTGACCATCTTGTAGGACAAGGAACCGAGAGGCATTATTCCATTGGAAAATCTAAGCATCCGTGAAGTGGAAGATTCTAAGAAGCCGGTGAGTAATACTAAGCCTGGAGACTGTTGTGAAATAGGGTGAGGTCACCTTTTTGCAGCCTTTCGTTCCTTTTTGTTTTGTTTTTTACTGTGGTTACTAAAAGTTGAAAGCATAGTTTCTTTCAAAATGAAAGTTCTAATATATGCACCAAAGTGGGAGATCGTTATTCAAAACCAAAATGAATCCCCCAGAAAACTCTCCCAAGCCCTCATTTGTTGCCATTCTGCATGCTTTGAAAGAAAATGAGAGAAAATTCAAGAAAAGTGATAGTAACCCTGAAATATGAGTTATTAAGCAGGCTTACCCACATTGTAGAATTGTTTCTGTTTCTATTACTCAGTGAGAGAAAGGAAATTATGCATGACACCCCCCAAAGCACTGAGCTCAGGGAAATCCTACAGAGGAAAAAAATAGTTTTCTGAGAATTGGCCAGGTCTTACCCACAACATTTTCAAGCCCTACCTTTGCTGCCTTTGATCTGTTTTACAATAGATCTTGATCAGATGATTTCTTAAGGTGATAGGTTTTTTTTTAAGAATATTTTATTTTAGTGTGCAAACCATTTACTGAGGCTGTCCATACTTCAGAAGTGATTTGGAAGAGGTGTTTTGAATCATGAGGGAACAGTACTTCTTTCATACAAGGGAGCAATACTTCTTTAATACAATTAAGAATTATACATATAAAAGATAAGCATCCATGCAAAAAAAAATACAAAGAAAAGAAAAACGGTGTGTGTAAAAAACGGAAAGAGAAAGAAAAAATAAATAACTTCCTCCTTCATCCCAGCAGGTAAAAACTATTTTAATAGCTTAACACTGTTTCTAAAAAAAGGGTCCCGCTCAGAGGGAGATTGGGTGGTTCAAAAATGTGAATAAATAAATAAAGGGAGCAGCACTTCTTTAATGTGGTATCTTTTCCAAGTGTGCACAGTAGCCTGAAAAAAGATTTAGTTACCTTAAGGAGGTGATCTGCTCATGTTCCCAAGCATTCCAAATGATTTCTGAAGCATGGACAACTCTGATATGCACTGTCCTGAAACGGTTACCCATTTCAAAATGAACTTTGTAATATCTGAGCTAGGATGTAGATGCCACGTTAGCATTTCTATAAATTGCTGTAACCTGACTTTGGCTTAATAAAAGAAGAGATGAAGACACTTCTTGACAATACCTACCGGTTTTCTTTTGTTCAGGCCTCCAACAGAGGAACAATCAAATTGGGAAGCCTTTTAACTATATTTTCCTGTTACAGCTGAATTTGGAAATTAATACGACCAGTTTTGGAATAAGCCATTTAGTGATTGATTCAAGATTAATATTGATGGTTTAATTGGTAATCATAATTTATCTTTTTGGATGACATTGGAAACTATGTTGAATTAGTATCTTCCTACTTCAGTTAACAGAAGTTGGTTTATGGAACTGATATTTGCTGCAGAAGACTTGTGACTTTTCTGTCAACTGCATTCTGTGTGTTGACACTTCTGACTTAGTTTTTAATGAAGTGCAGCAAGAAGTTTTTACCTGTTCTTCTTGCAGAACTGCTTTGAACTGTATATCCCTGACAACAAGGACCAGGTCATCAAAGCATGTAAGACTGAGGCAGACGGACGTGTGGTCGAAGGAAACCACACTGTGTACCGCATCTCGGCACCCACTACAGAAGAGAAGGACGAGTGGATCAAATGCATCAAGTGAGATGGAAGAAGGGAATGGCCAGTGCTTGAAGCAATATGGGAATTTGCTAGAACGTTGTGCATAATTCAAATTTTTGATAGGGAAGCAGGAAGAGGAAGTATAAATCTCTTGCCAAAGAAGTACCTGAAATTAGGAAGAGAGGAGAAGCATTAGATTTTTGCTAATCTTTGGAAATAGGCTTGTAGGGATACAGATAGTCCTTGACTTACGACTGTTTGCTTAATGGCATTTTGAATTAACGACCTAACCCTAACCCAAAAAGTTGGTTATGGCTTAAATTCAAACTTATGGCCATTACCATTACCATTACCCCCCTGCGGTCACATGATCTCAGTTTGGGCAACCGGCTCACATTTATGACTGGTTGCAGCATCCTGCAGTCAGGAGTCCTTGTTTGTTCTCTGAGGTTGTTTTCTTGCAGACGTTTCGTTACCCAAAATAACATCAACAGCACTGATGATGCTACCAGTTTGGGTAATGAAACGTCTGCAAGAAAACAGCCAAGTCCAGAGTGTACTGAGGACCCTTCATTTTGACCCTGAGCTACAAATTTTCTCCTTTATTGGTATCCCCCAGTCTCTTGATTATGATTTGCAATTTTAAGCAGGATTCACACTTACGACCATGTGACTCGACTTACTGCATTAAAAATGGTCGTAAAATCAGATCCTGTCATGTAATGATTTACAAGTGCAATAATCTATGATGGAAACTCAAGTCCCAGTTGTGGTTATAAGTCGAGGACTACCTGTAATGCTCTGATTAAGAGGAAAAGAGATAGGGCAATCCCTAATGAAATCATAATAAAATGTTTGCCTTTTTTGTAACCTAAAAAAGTGATCCGGTGATCTCCTTGTTAGGTGGGAGAACGGCAGGTGAAGGAAGGCTTTCCTTAAAGAGTCAGGAAAGAAGCTGAAGCCATTCTGAGCCCCTGGTATTTAAGTCCTGCTGGGAAGCTGCCTAAGAGTTTAATTATCTCTTTTTTCCCCCTGCCACATTTTTCTCTCTTCAGAGCTGCAATCAGCCGGGACCCTTTCTACGAGATGCTTGCTGCACGCAAGAAGAAGGTTTCCTCCACCAAGCGGCATTAGTCCCCTTGTCTAACTCTGTGGTGGTGACCTTGGCAGGGGATGCCTCTCCATCCCCTGAGAGTGGGGGAACGAGAGGCTGCACTAGATCGTCTGCTCTCTATTGCTGCCTTCAGGAGACCAGCTTCAGCTTTTGCTATTCTTTCCTGTTTGGGAGCAGGAAGAAGGGGAGGGGGCACTAAGCAGATGGCAGCCACCAACTCACTAACTTCTTTCTTAGGAAGAATGCCAGCTTCTTATCTTGGCAACCTGAATCCCACTGCATCTTCTGCAGTCCAGGTGACCAGAAGAGAAAGCGGTTGGAGTCTTTGGGGCTATCATAGTTGATTTGTTCATTGTGTGAGCTAATGGAGAGGTAGAGCGCATCACGCAGTATGCACCCCTAAGGGGATGTAACTCTATTTTAAGTTGCAAGTTGCTACTCTCTAAAGCCCAAGCACCAGGAGTGGACCATGGACCTTTAAAGGTATACATTGATCTATAGAGCAGACATGCTATCTTTGAAGCCTAGAGATTCCAGAGACACCTCCTATTGCCTTTATTTTTTTATTTGTTAGTCAAGCAAGATTGGTGGCTTCCGTTCCCAAAGCGATTCAGCCATGTGGTCTGTTAGGCATGATTAGCTGGGATCCTCTCTCACTTTTTTTATAATTAACCATTAGGAGTATTGAGCAATCAAGATGTCTGCTCTAACACCTGGATTAGGGGCCTAGGGCAAGGCTGCCGTCTCCAGGATTTCCACTGTCCTCGTTCTAGAGGGCACCTACTTGTTATTGCTGCGAGCCAGTTCACAGGCTTGCAGAAGTGGGCAGGCGGATTGTGTGATTAGTATTGATGCTTTGCAGGAAGATTTTTGCCAACAATTTGTGGGGACTGATCCACTCAGCTGCTGGCTGTGAAATCTCCACCCTCTGTTTTATTTAGCATTGGAATAATGGCTCAGAATAGCAGAGTTTAAGGAAGAAGGGGGGAAACTTCCGATAATAAGGAAGGGTAAAGCACACACCTTGAGTGTTGTCTTTCTGATCAGTCCTGTTGCAGTTCTTTTTTGGCAGGGATGAGTTCAGCTGAGGTTGCCCTGGGCCAGTGGAAGCAGTAGTCCTTGACCCTGAGTGAAGCACAAGTAAGCGGTTGGAGATTAGGGATTTGGAGGGGGTGGCTTTGCTGGCTAATGTTTGCAACTAGGTTTGTGGGGGTGGGAAGGAGAGCCACAAAGAAGGCTGCCCTCCCTTGCAAAGTTTTGGGGAACTCTCGATTCCTCACACAGTTCTCCAAGCCTCCAAACCCACCTCTGTATCAGTCTGTTTATCTGAGATGTAGATACTCTCTGTACAGATTTCTTTCCCCTTGAGATTATTTTGTATTTGTTTTAAAGATTGTTTTTATGAAACACGACAGGAGTCCTGCATACTGCTGTAGCACAAGGGGAAAATGGGGAGAGTGAAAGCTATTACAGGTCAGACAGTTGGGTTATAGTTTTGTTTTGAATCTGTTTTTCAGGGCTGGTTTGGAACTTTTATTTCCCACAACTTTGTGATTTAGCACAGAGCACCTGCAGCAAATAAACATTGAACTCATATCTGGCTCACATTCATCTTTGTCTGCTTGTGTTCCTCTGCCGACAATTAAGCAAATTTTGTGTTCTGAGAATTGTCTTGCACCAAAAAAAGAAGAAAAAAAGAATCCGGCTCTCGCTGGTTAGGGGCCAGGTAATCTGGGCAGCCTCTTTGAATTTGCAAAATCAAAATCATGTGAAGGTCGTCTTGTAGCTGGGTAAACAGGGATAATGAGATTGAATTAATTTGGAATCCCAGCAGCAATGTTTTTGCATGAGTTATTGCCAGCCAGTCCTAGGTTTTTGCCTGTTTTTGGGGGGGGGGGGAATAGTACATTGAGGTGGCTCTAAGCAATTCTTAATGGCGGTTTTTGCCTGTTGTTGGGGGGGGGGGGAATAGTACATTGAGGTGGCTCTAAGCAATTCTTAATGGCTATGGAGGATGTTGGCAGGATGAAGTGAAGTGTTGGATGTAACTCTTTCTGATTTGCACCTTATACTGAGAGATGTCTATTTTCTTTAAGTAATTATGTGAGATTAAAAATATGGTATACCCACTGATACAGAAATGATGAGCTTTTCAACATGTACAGACTTGTCCGATGATGGGATTTATATATTACTTGCCATCTTGTGTATAAAAAAACTAAGATAATTGTTGAAGTCTTAGAACATTTCAGTGCTACTCTATGTAATTTAACTAAATAAAATGCAGAGTTGCAAGATGGAAGCAGGGAGTTTCCCACTCAGCCAAGAAAATAAAATAACCAGGTCCCTTTAGAGCTAACAAACGCAGTGTTTATCCTTGGAGCAGGCAAACAGGAAACTCTAATATGCTAGACCATCTTTGGGTAATTGGAAATAAATCAGCAAATCTGACTCCCAAGCATTTCACAACAGCCCACTAAATTAGGATGCTGAAATTAAGAAAAAAGGGATGAAGTGTAAAGGTAGCTAGGAATGGATGTTTGTATAGAAAATGAGTTGGCACATCCTGTTTCCACATTCAAAATTTTATTTGCTGACCCCTTTTGGGTTGTAGAGATGAAAAAAGTAGATTTCACCAGCCTAAGGCAGAAGGCATGGACTTTCGGCTGGGGCACCAGGGAGAGCAGGCTGCCCAAAGAGAAGATTTGCCTTCCAGAACATTGCAGCTAAGTGGCTGTTGATGATGCTTTTGCATGCAGACAAGACCTAATCTTAAATTTAGCCCACCCTGGATGCCTTTCAAAATAGATGCTGAAATGAGATGAGCATTTGGAGCAGCTGAAATTCTATAAGGAAGCAGGCAAGGGAGTCAGCAATGCTGTCTGGGAATGCTGGGTCGTAGTCCAGCACATCTATTGAGCACATGGTTGGGTTCTAAAGAATAAATTGTGAAGCATTACAGTATTGTACACTACCTAGAACAGGGGTGTCAAACACAAGGCCCGCGGGCCATCTTGGAAAATGTAAGGGGCCGGCCCGCGTAGCTTCAACCCAGTCTACCCAATGTGAAGAGGAAACGGGCCAGTGTGGCTTCAGCCCGGTCTACCCAATGCGAAGAGGAAACATGCCAACAGTTTGGGGAGTGGTGTCAAGCTGGCCATGCCCACCCAGTTGGCCACGCCCAGTGAGTGGTGTCAAGCTGGCCACGCCCACCCAGTCGGCCACGCCCAGTGAGTGGTGTCAAGCTGGCCACACCCACCCAGTCGGCCACGCCCACCCAGCTCCCCGAGGTCAACCACAGCCCTGATGTGGCCCTCAATGAAATTGAGTTTGACACCCCTGACCTAAAAAGTTGAGTAGCCAATGCTATACCACTTGGCATGCCAAGTTAAATACAAATATTAATTGACTTACAGGGAGGAGGGGTGTTGAAGAGGGGTGACTCTTCAGAGTTAGAGCTATATCCTCCATCCTCTCCAATTTCCCAGATCATTTAAAAGGACCCGGGGGGGGGGGGAAATGAACCAGATTTGTTTCCTAATTTGCTTACAATTTGTAAAGAAATGTTTGAGAAAGGAAAGCAAAAGGAGAGAGAGAGAAAAGAAAAAACAAAAGAAAGTCATATTATTATCCAAAACTCAACATGTTCTGGCAGCCACTGTCCATGGCAGGAGTTGGCCAGGGATGAAATCTCAGGCACTCACTGTCTTTAGTATCGCTAAGCAGACCCACCAAAACAAACAGGTCTATTGTGTGGTTTCGGGAGTGATTTTTTTTTTACTCTTCACCAAAACCCAAACCTCTCATTCATTGCCTATGATGCATACAAGGGTGTGTGAATCACTACTGCGCTATTTCTCGTTTCTCTTGCAAGCACACAGGTAAATTACATTCACTTTATTATTTCCACTGGCAAAATGGAAAAGAAATGTCTGATGGTGATTAGCTCCCTTTTACCGTCACTGCCACTCAGAACTTGAAGCTGCTTAGTTTTGTAGTTACCTGATTCAAGTTACGGGTCCTTTGTTTATTAAAGACACTCAGGAAATGAGTGCGTGGGTGTATCATGTGTATTTCCTCAAATGTACTTTTCGAAACTCATGCTGCCTGGTTGATTACCTGAAGATGGCAGCAAAGTGTGATTTTTGAATTGTCACTCTACTATTGCAGATCTTGTTTAAAATGAGAATTGCCTACTTGGAATTCAGTATTTTTGTGAAATGGCCTTTAGCAATCACAAAGAAATCATGCCTAGAAAATGTAATTTGACAACTGGGGCAGGGGGAGTGTTGTGTTGATTCATACTGTACAGTACCTCACTCGATACCTACATGCAAAGCTGCTGCTGTATATGACAAGCTCTGTTTCCTTCAGATCATAGAATCGGGGCTGGAAGGGACCTTGAAGGTCTACCAATCCAAGGCAGGAATTCCTAGACCATCCCATACAAATGGATGTCCAATCTTTTCTTGAAAACCTCCAGGAAAGCATATCCTTCCTCATCTCCATAAAAAATTAACAATTTTCTCTTTCTGTGCTCGTTATGGTGGCAAGCATCCACTGCCTTCCAAACTGTTAATGTTGGCGTGGCAGCAGTTTTGTTTATCTAATAGCCTAACATCCTGGGAATACAGGAAGAGATGATGTGAATCCCTTTCGATGAGAGCACAGATTACCCACCAAAGCAAAAATAAATAAATGCATGATTTCAGAAGTGATTTTTTTCACCCCTCACCAAAACTCAGAAGGATCCATTGGAACTTTCCACAAGGGCAAGTCCTTCAGTGATGACTATGATCACCAGGGGCCCCCCATGTGACAGACCCAGAGCTGAAGTTTGATCTACAATAATAAACTTCTAAATAAATCAACATTGAACAACATTGAACAACATTCAAATTGTGTGAATGTATGGCTGCAGCTGCAAAGCTTATCAACTGGCACAATGAAAAGTTAGAAGATGGAGCAGACAGCTTATTATAAGTAGCTTGCAAGGGAAGAATTAAAGCTGGGATGGTATCCAGGAAAATTCTGAGACTTCATGCTATTATGTCTCTGTAAAGTGTTCAGGCTGTCTTCCTTCTCTCCTCCCCCAACAAGTTTGGGGATATATTATAGCTCCTTGTAAAGATAAAAGTGCTATAACCCGCTTTTATATTTTTATTTGAGATTCTGGCATCTGCCAGCTTTCCTCTAAGGAGTCTACAGAGAATAGTAAGAATGATGATAGATTTCTGTCATCTGGGAACTAGAAATATCTGCCACCTTTAGTTGTTTGCAGGTGCAATATGTTGGTGCCGCTACTGACTACTAAATGGATGGCATTTACTAACTAGTGGTGGCACCAATACATTGGACAACAGTTTTAGGAGAACCTGTTGATAAATGCAAATGCATTCTGAAGATTGTTGGGAGTATTCCTGAGTCTGTTTTTCTCCAACTGCTCTTAAATGTGATTTAAGAATTAATGCTACACACTCCCTCTGTATATAAAGCGTGATATATTTATCACAGTTCCTCTGTGATATATAACAAAGGTAACGAGTGCCTCAATTCTGCCCTATTCTCAAAGATTCTTCACACACAGATCGAGATCAACCCAACCTTTTTTCTTCCAGATTGCCAAACATTTTGCAGAACCTCAAACCCTTTGTAATCCCAAACATATATTAAATGTACATTAATTCCAATTAGCCAGATGTGATGCAGAGTACGATTTTATTAAGTAAGAGTGGAAAATTGTGGAGAAACCATAACAACAACAACAAAATCATTTGAAGGCAACTATATCTACTCATTAATGTTTGTTACCACTATGATTCACAGACAATTCCTTGAAAATGGCTTGCTTTATTTATTGCAAAATATGTGAGTCAGACCACCTATGCTAAAGATGGGGAAGCCGTGTTCTAGAGATTGCTGAAGATTACTGACCCAGCAGTATCTGAAAGGACACACTGCCCATTCCCTCTTCTAAATTATTCCAGCAATTGGATGACCACACCTTTTCTGAGTCTTCTTATTGATCATTCAGAGGCATCTTCCATTTTAGTCGAATGTTCTCAAACCAGTTTGCTATAGCACCCTTCTCCCATGCAGTCCTCACATGGAAAGGTTTCTGGGATTATGTGAAGTTCGGATGTTATTATTAATTTTTCACTGGAATCCTCAAAGCCGGAATATGTAGCCTGTAATGGAATAATATTCTTTAAAAGGGTCCAAAAGAATGCTGTGTCAAACAGTTCCTTATTCCTCAATTTACATAGCTCATGAAGAAGGCGGGGAGGCATTAAAAAGCATCGCTGGGCAGCTATATTAACATACAGCCCGTCCATTTTTGAGCTGGTAAAGAAGGATGCTGCAATATAATACCCTATGCTCTTCTGGTTGGAAACTGCCCTTACAGATTTAACACCGCACAAATGAAGCAAATTGGTTTTTCCACTATTACCTTCTAGGTAACTTCATTTATTTATCTGTATCCTGCAAATAACTCAAGATGGTGAACATATCCAACACACCTTCCTCCTCCTATTTACGCCACAAGAACAACTCTCTGAGATGGGTGGCCCAAAGTCACTCAGTTGGCTTTCATGGCTAAGGTGGGGCTAGAACTCATGGACTCCTGCTTTCTAGCCTGGTGTCCTAATCACTAGATCAAACTGGCTCTCACTTTAGTGTAAGAATTACTAATTCTAAAGAATTATTAACGTAATTCCTCACTCTTAAGGTGGGTTACCTCTAGGACAGGAATTTATTTTTGATAGATGATGGGAAGGTATCTACATTCTGTTACTGAGGATGCTGATGTATGAGCTGAGCAAGGATCACCTGGTAAAGCGGGAGAAATTTCTCCTGATTCCATAGATCAGCCACAGGTAAAGCACCTGGGAAGTAAAGGGACAAGACTCTCAAATTCTCCTGACATCTTCCAGTCCTAGCAGTCAAGTTACAAGGTGTGGCAGGAGGAGTCAAGTTGCTAATGCCTGTAAGCTGTATTTCTGCCTACTGTTAAATACAAGTTTCGTGTTCTTCTAAACAAGTGCTAAATCCATGTTCTGGTTGCTTCTCAATATGGATTTAGCATCTTTTTAGAAGAGGGATTTTAAAAAGCCCCAGTTACTTGTTGGCCTTACGGCTAAGATCAAGCGTGCACAGTAAAGTAGTCCAACAAACAGCTGACTGCAGGTCTGGTTGCTCCCACTCCCCAACCACTGTCCCCCCCCCAGCCCTCTGCCTGTCAGCTGTATTTCAAGTTATTTTTAAACACAGCTTTTGACACACTTCTGAAAGAGCCTGAAGTAGCCCAAACGGTAGTTTTAAGAACAGGGGGACTGCTTGGTTAAATGGGAATTTGGCAGAGCTGATGGACAAATATTGGTGGTTCAAGACAGGCAGCTCAATACCGATGAAGACTCTAATCTCAGAAGTAGCAAAAAAGAGGAGGAATCATTCCAGCCAGATTTCCAAGACATGTGATCAGACCTGGCAGCTAAAGCGCAGATCTTTCTCTGACAAGTACATAATAATCCACATGCTTCTAAAACTCTCATATCTGTAACCTTTAACTGGATGAAATGGTACATAATAGATCAACACTTTTTCTACCAAGATACTTCAAGTGGGTTAAGTTACAGAATGTGTCCAAAAACTGGGACCCACAACTCCTGTGGAACTGAAATTTGGCAAATTTTATGAAGCATGACATAAAATTATCATAAGGCATTTTATGACATAATACAAGATGCCATAAAATGTTTCCTGTAGTCAACTGCTGATGTTTGACTGTGCCGTACAGTTCAACGTGGACTACTTTCAAGGTAGATACATCTCTGAATAGTCCTCTGAATTTTTAAGAATCCCCGCCATTGTTGAAGGCATTCATTAAGGAATCTGGTAAGGAAATATCTCCAACAATGATCCAGCAGGTTTGTATTTGTAGTAAAATGAATGGCAGACAAACATGGAGGGGGACTGCACCTTCAAACAGAAGAGACGGAAAGCTACTATTTCTCTCTCTGTAGCTTCACTATGCATCTCTGCCTTACCGCATCACCCCATTGCAACATCTGCATCGGGTTGATCCTTGAGGAGGGGCCAGTTTGAAAGAACCAAGTTGCGAAGAGGAGCTAAGTAGGGCCTAGCCCCTGACCCTGTCATCAACCACACTATCACTGAAACATCCTAGATCACATCAATGACAAAAATTGTGTCAGGAGCAGTGGGAAAGAGCTAATTTACAATGGAAGCATCTAAAGCAAGGGTGTCAAACTCGATTTCATTGAGGGCCGCATCAGGGTTGTGTTTGACCTCGGGGGGCCAGGGTGGGTGTGGCCAGGGTGGGCGTGGCCAGCTTGATGTCACTCGTGTTGGGGGCACCTGTGGTAGCCCGAGTGCTCTGCCAGCAAAAACAGGCTCCCAAGCTCTGTTTTTAGCTGCAACGGCCTCCTACAACCCTCTGCCAGCGAAAACGGAGCTTGGGAGAGCCGCATGCGGCCCTCACAAGCTCCGTTTTCGCTGGCAGAGGCACTGCGGGCCAGTCCTTCACTGTTTCCAGGGCGGCCCCGCGGGCCAGATCCGGCCCCCGGGCCTTGAGTTTGACACCCTGCTCTAAAGACAATAGAACATACAACTGCTTTTATAAGAAAAAATATTAAGTGGGGCAGAAGACAGACCCCATGTATAGCATAGAGCTATCCTACCACCACTTGTTCCTCTCCCCCCCCTCCCAATGTGGCTCTGCCCTTCTCACATTGGTTCTATTTTTTATTTCCCCTTGTTTATTCCTCCTTTGAAACAACGAAGACAGAGCTAGGTAGATGCGGAGGCATCTGCAGAATAGACACTTGCATCAGAATGCTGAAACAATTTCTGCAGTAGACTTTCTGCCCCCTAGGTACAGACAACTCCAAAAGGGATGAATTGTCCATTTCATCATTTGCCCCCTCTGCCTCTGCAGACCTCAAGGCCATCTGTCCCCTCCCCTTTCAAACATTAGAATACCCGGGATCCTAATTAAAGCAATGCTTCTTTTGCAAGTGTGAAACAATTCTTGCATGCAGGGGCAGGGATGTGGCCTACTTTAAAAATGTTTGGTTTCCCCCCTCCCCCCTATCCCAAACCCAGCTTTATAAACGCTGATTATTCAGGTAAGAAGTCTTGATTACTCTGAAGTGGCGGAAACATGACTGCACACACACTGTAATGAAAGCATTGTCTGCAAAACTCAATATTTACCTCAATGAAGAATCCTGTCCATCCTTTGTCTGGATTTTTCATTGCTTTCTTATAAACATTTGTGCTCTTTCCAAGAAAGAAAAAGACAAGAAATAGCTGGTTACTGTTTAGAAAGTTGAAATCATCCATGAGGAAACAAGATATCAAATCTCTGATGTATCTGAATGAGTATTATTTACAGAGACAGATAATGGCTTTTTTGAGTTTTTGTTAGTTTTGGTCAGATTGAGCCTGAATGTGCAGTCTGGGGGACTGAAACATATATTGAGAAAGGAAGGCAAAGCAGATAAAAACAAACATTTTATTTTTAAGTGATATGTATGTTTGTTTTTATATGTTGTAATGTTTGTTTACTTATGTGTTTGTTTTTTAATTGGAAATTTACAATAAAAATTATTTAAAAAAAAAAAAGAAAATGGCCAGATAGGACAACCAAGGAGCTGGCCGAAAGTGAGATCTGGATAGCCACTCCGTCTGATGTGTTACAATATGATAACGCTTCTTCAAAGATGACAGATGAAGGAGCTGCTCAGCTAGACACTCAATGGTGAGATATGTTGGGAACTATAGTAATAGCAATATTTAAACATCCATAAGTTTCCCATCCATGTCTTATACACCTGGGTGCTTGCTATTAATTGGATGGCCTTATTTCTCTCCTTCAAACCTGAATGAACGAACAAATGCACAAATGAATGAATGAATGAATGAATGAATGAATGAATGAATGTCTACTCACCACTTTCTTCACCTTAGCACGATTCCATTTAATAGGATTCCTTTTAATTTCTTGTCCAGATAACACATGCATCCTGAAATCTCTCCTAGAGATGTTAAAAGTAGAGGAGAAAATTGTACACTCCAGTATTTTTTTTCTTCCTCCTTTTTGAATTGGTTTATTTCTCATTTTAATTCTTTTTTTAAAAAATTATGTCATTTGGTTTTGCAAATTTAACTCTCAAAAAGGGACAGAGAATGGAAAAAATAAATGTATAGGGCCCCAATACCTTGTAACATCATTAGTGTTAGCATAGTAAGCATAGATCAATGAAGGCTCCTGGTCTGTGGAAAAGTAAATAGCTCCTCCAGCATTTTTCTAGAAAAAGAGGAAGGATCAATGAGAAAGAAATGAAGGCAGGTGTTCTTTGAGTGTTGTTTTCTTTTTCCCTAAGTGGAAACAAAAACCACTGTTGGTACGTAAATAAAATCTTGGATGACCATGTCATTAATGCTGTCTTCTCCCATTTGCTGTTGTCCTGATGTATTGGAAGTCAACCCTCATCATCCTCTATTATGACGTGATGAAGTCAAGATATGATGGGCCATCAGTTAAATAGCTTTATATACACCTGGTCTATGGAACAAGCAAATGTTGGTGACTTGAGGCTGGATTTGATATTTGGAAGGGGTAAGAATGATGGCTGCAATAGAAAACATGCACTAAGAGATAGGCAGATTCAAGTCACATCAGCACATGGGTGGGTCTGGGATTCTTCTTTTGAAAGGGTGGGATTTTTCTGTTATGTCTGTTTAAGGTTTACATTCCTATTTATCTGATACCTTCTTTTCTGAGAGAATTTTACAGTTACTGGACCACAGAGAGCTCTGTACAAAATCAGCAGTGGAAGCAACACTGGGGCATCAAGAAAGAGACAGGCAAGTGAATAGCCATAGCAACAGCACAGACTTATATACCGCTTTACAGTGCTTTGCAGCCCTCTCTAAGGCGGTTTACAGAGTCAGCCTCTTGCCCCCAACAATTTGGGTCCTCATTTTACCTCCCTCGGAAGGATGGAAGGCTGAGTCAACCTTGAGCATGGTGGGATTCGAACTGCCAAATTGCAGGCAGCCAGCAGGCAGCAGAAGTATCCTGCAGTACTGCACTCTAACCACTGTGCTCATCCTTTTTGCCTTAACTATCTCAGCTGCAGTGAGATCATTGGTAGGCTGGTATCTGGGTGGACAGGAATACGAGTGAATGTATGGACCCTGATCCCTACCCCAAGGGCTGGTATTGCATGTGGTCCTCAGGGCTGTAATCCTCCTTCTCCAGCCCTCCAGTTCTCCCACCCACCCCAGTTCTCCCACCCACCCTCATCACCCCAGTTCTCAAAGAATGGGAAGTACATTTTCCCACTCAGAATTGGATTGGGAGTACAGTCTATATTGGTTTGCTGTGACTAATGTTTGCTCAAAATAAAGAAATAGGTAATTTAAACACTGTACTTAAAAGTAATGAGTAACATAACAATGATTTCCCAAGAAGTGTCCACCAGAGGTATTATGATTGAAACTCTTAGAATTCCCAACCACTCCATCTGGAGGGTTCCAGATTGGTGCTCTCATTGACCATCGTATTGGATATACTAAGGTAATAAGGAGTATGCTAAATGGTTTGTTGAAAATGCCCTTTTGTGGAACCTAAGCTCATATTTTAACATGGGAGATCAACTGTGTTTGGCTGTTGTGAATAATATGTCTCTCACCACAGTCCTGTTCCAATGGACCTGGGGATGCTGTTGATTCTGCATGGTGATAAGGTAAAAAGTGGCAGTTGGAACTCCAATACTGTCTTCGTAGAAAGCTAAGGCATGGTTCATATTTGGGATGATCCTGTAAACGATCAGGGTGAGAATGGTGTGAAATGCAGGCATTGCTTGAATAGTAAGAGTTTGCTTTGAAACAACTTTGCACAGTTGCCTATTTAATTTTGCATTGGCACACAAAGTAAACAAATCCTGCTATAGTGTTAAAATAAGCTGCAGTACTGGGTTATTTTTCTGCTCCCAAACAAAATGCCATTTCTCCTCTACCCTGACCAAAGAGGCTATTTAGTGATCCTTGGATATTATATAGGATTGATATTACTCATCAATCGGCAAAGTCCAATAAATCCACAAACATTATCAGAGAATTGGAATTCAAGCTATATTTGAGGCAATTTTCAAATAAGGCAAGCTTGTCATTATTACAAGGCATTTAGGAATAGTAAAGTCTGATTATTCTCCTCCACTGCCTCTCATTAAGCTCTACAGTGACTAATTAAACTCATTCATTGATTTACATGTCCGAAGGAGAGCTTGGATTTTGCCCAGCACAATTTTTTTTCCTCATTTTAAATTGAAAGTGACTAACCCAGGGATGTCAAACTCAAAGCCCGCGGGCCGGATCTGGCCTGCGGGGTGCTTAGATCTGGCCCGCAGGGCTGCCCTGGAAACAGCGAAGGACCGGCCCAGAGGACCGGATGGTGCCTCTGAGGCAGAGGGTTGTAGGAGGCTGTCACGGCTGAAAACAGAGCTCGTGAGGGCAGCGCGGCCCCCGCGAGCTCCGTTTTCGCTGGCAGAGGGTTGCAAGAGGCTGTCACAGCCAAAAACAGAGCTCAGGAGCCTTTTTCACTGGCAGAGCGCTCAGTCCACCACAGGCGCCCCCGACATAAGTGACGTCAAGCTGGACACACCCATCCTGGCCACGCCCACCCTGGACCCCCGAGGTCAAACACAACCCTGATGTGGCCCTCAATGAAGTCGAGTTTTACACCCCTGGGACTCTAACCTATGTTATCAGTATAGTTGTTGCAAGAGTTAAGTTGTAATTGTAATAAAATCCCTCAGATGTACTCTTTTTGTACAATTTATTTGCAACTCATTAATTCAAACTGTCGCTGAGCACTGGTTATTGCTCCGTTCCACTCTTCCAAAAATGCAACCCAACAGCCTCTACACCAGAGATCGTTCTACTATGGCTCAACTCACCGGAGATATTTCTGTCCTGTTAGCTGATTAAAATAATAATAAGAATTGTCAGGCTGGCCCATTTCATCTCCTGATGCCACAAGTAGGTACTTTGCTTTGTTTATGTAATGCTCATTATATTCTGGGAACAGAAAAAGGAAAAAAAAGGAAGATGTGTGGATTTCAACCTTGCCTCAGGTTGAGCAGAAAGCAAAATAGCATAGGAGTAATTAATTGTTCAGAGGAAAGAGAATAGAACTGCCTAAAATGGACACCTAACATCAAAAACGTCATCAAAAAAGCACAACAAAGAATGTTCTTTCTGCGCCAACTCAAAAAGCTCAAACTGCGCAAGGAGCTGCTGATTCAGTTCTACAGAGGAATTATAGAGTCTGTCATTTGCACCTCCATAACTGTCTGGTTTGGCT
>QLTV01003388.1:2903852-2923193 GCA_003457575.1 Thermophis baileyi | reverse complement strand
TATCTTTTCTTTTATGTACACTGAGAGCATATGCACCAAGACAAATTCCTTGTGTGTCCAATCACACTTGGCCAATAAAACATTCTATTCTATTCTATTCTATTCTATTCTATTCTATTCTATTCTATTCTATTCTATTCTATTCTATTCTATTTTGATATTTAATTTGTCCCCTCACCCATACCTTAAGTACGTGTCAGCCCTTCAAGGCAGATTGGACATCAAAGTTGAGGGTCAAAGTAACAGAATCTAGGAACTCTTGTTGTATCTTCCCCTCCCTGCCTTTATCCTGAAGAGAATTAGGGAAAGTTTGGTCTGAGACATTTTCTCAAATTCTATTCCTCCTTTGGGCTGAGATTTCTCTTATCTGACCATTGCATTGGCTGCAGCTCTTCCTCCTGTTCCTCAAGGTTGTTCTCACAGCCCATCATTGTATGTCTCAAGTTTCTTTCACATACTCTGCATCTCCCTAAATCCATCTGCATCCTGCTAAATACCACAGTCCTATAATCTAGTCCTTCATTAATTCAACCCACCCATTTCATCTTCAGTGGTGCTTACTTACTCAAAGGGTCGATATTTGAAGCAATAAGTTCAAAACGGGGATGATCAATCTGTTGAGTAATATTGATGTAGTAGAAAGGTGCCAGTGCGAAACTCCAGCCACAATATGATCTGTATTGGTGATGTAAATTCTGCAGAAGGTTATAGCTGTGATCTTTTGATGCAATGAAGGGAAGCTTGACAAAAAGCTAGGTTGTTGGCATTAGATTTTTAAGTAGCTGACTCCCCAATCACATGGGCAGATCAATCCTGCAAACATTGGACATTGTTTGGCTCCTGAGGTCCTGTCAGTAATCCTCGGTTGAAACCACATTGTAGCATAACTATCAGCTTTCCCCAACCTTGTGCCCTCCATTTGTGAAAATTGCAACTCTCTGAAATTCTCAGGGGACATGGCATATACTCTGAGCTAGATGGGGCACACAGATACAGGTCTTGTAACACAGAAAGAGATAGCTACTTCAAGGGACAGTTTAGTTAGGATTTTTGGAAACTGCATCTATTTTTTTAGTGACACATCAGATAACATCTCTGCTTTGGAGCAAATGCCCATTTTCAATTTTTTTTAATTCTGAATGAAGTAACAGAGATGATAATTTCACCGAACTTTTCTAGGGATAAAGGCGATACTTCCAATTATTTTTAGGACAGTCTAACTGTATTCCTCCTTAAAAAAACAAATGGAAAAGTTTTACATGTCTGTTTTCTTTCTGGCAGTCATTTTGTATTTTCTATAAGTCCTTCACCTTACTATTGTACTAGGATGTTGGGAGGAAGCTGATAGTGGTTGCCATAGAAACTACTGGAAAAAAAATCTGCAAAGTAGTCTTCTTTTGGGGAAGACACTGAGAACTTTCCAACTTGTATTTAATCATCTCAAACCTTGAAACAAAACGCCCCTTCCAGTTTATGCAATAATTTGTAAGTCTTAGATGTTCAAGTGCAGAGATTTGGATTTATATTTCAACTCAATTTGAACTGAATGGAGAGGTAACCTGCAGATAGGGAAGCACGCATTGATCTGAGAATAGCTCTGACAGGATATTTTTCCCCATTAAAATGAGAGCTAGCAATGGCAGCTTGATTCCATCCATTATTTTGGACTCCAACTTTTCCAGTGCTTTCCCACTTGCTGTGCTGGTGAAGACCATTGTGAGGTCAAGCCCAGAACTTCTAAAACAGGCTGCTCATCCCTCTTCCACCATAACCCAATTTTCATTTCCAATAGCTGAAGTCACCCAATTAATGTCTGGCACCATCAGGCTTTGATTACGTATTCTAAGCTGTTTAGCTTTATAATTATGGAACAGTTGGAACTCCTTCAAAAAGTTAAGAAGCTTCTTTAGAAAAATCTGGAGAAGCAGAAGATTTCTTCTGTCACAATCCAATCCAATACACACAAAGTTCAGGTGTATACTGTACTGCATCTGAAAATTCTCACCTCAACAAAATTCAGGACGTCCATAACGACTGAGACAAATGAGACCACACGCTTGTCAATGGCTGCAGTCAGCCAAGCAATCCATCCACGCTAAGAGGGGGAGATAGAAAGATGGAAAAGAGCTGCTGGAAATAAACTCAGGAATTTTTCTTTTGAATACTTTAATGAAGAAAGACAGTGGTGAGGAGTGCTTTTTTGTTGTTTACAACCGCATGACCTACAATAAACCACACCATCACTCTACTACATTAAAGATTAATTGTAGATCTATACACATTTCTCTCATAACATACATGTAGATTTTTTTGGCTTTTATACTATTATACAGCTGTCTTGGTTGTAAACTTTAAAATTTGTGCTGGCAGCCACCAGAGAATGAAGATAGACTTGGAAACTTAACTCAGGACTCAGTTTTGTCTCCTTTGCTTTTCCCTCACCTTCAAGCCATAGCCGTAGCCGTAGCCGTAGCCATAGCCATAGCCATAGCCATAGCCATAGCCCTTAGATTTATATACTGTCTCATAGTGCTTTACAGCACTCTCTGGATGGTTTTCAAATGTCAGTATATTACCCCAACAATCTAGGTCCTCATTTTACTGACCCTGGAAGAATGGAAGGCTGAGTCAACCTTGAGCCCTCCAACACCAGGCTGTGGGCAGAGTCAGCTTGCAATGCTGCATTGTAACCACTGCGCCACCAGTGCTCACCATTATGTAGACGCTTGGATGCCAGACAAATCAAATTTGCATGGATTATCACACTTGGGCTGCAAAAGTCCAGGCAACCACTAGATGTAACTAGCAGGTACAGAAAAGTCTGTTGTCATTTGGAGTTTATCAGATTTTTTGCAGCCAAGTTATGCTACCTCTACCAAAGAGGAATTAGAAGCAGAGAAGACAACGGAGGGTGGGGGAATAAAAGGGAGGGGGTCCCCCAGAGGGTGAAAGGAGAGCATACTTAAAAAAAAAAAATCCAACTGTCCAGCCATCTTACTTAGGCCTTGGCCCTCTCAAATACCTTGGATGAGCCTAGTAGCATACATTCGGTGATTTGTACATCTTCACCAGTCTGTCTCAGCAAGAAATCTGTAACTGTGTCCAGGGCTCGCACAGTGGCCTGTATAGGAAGAGAGCAGGATTATAGCTTCGGCAAAGAGGCTGGCTTCAATGCGGACTTGACATGGTACATTCAAAGCATCAACAAAATTATAAACGTATCATTATAAACAAAATCTTAAACATACCTGTACATGTTTAATGGGCTCCTGTGAAAAACCAACATCTTTCTGCTGAAAGAGGGAAAATGGAACAAGCAGTGCTCCACATGTGAGACTGCAGAACAATTATTGTAAGTTTTATTCATTTCCCATAACATGAAAAGTTAGCTGTTGCATCATCTATGTCATTAAATGTTTTGTGGTGATGCCAAGCTAATCTTAAAGCGGCCACAAGGATTTATTTAGGTACATGTATTTAAAAGTCCTGTCATTCTTTTATGTACTTAAATGTGTTAAGTACAATTTATTTGCTAATGATTTTTTATGAAGTCTTCCTAGGAAGAGAACAACAGTATTTTGGAAACCTTTTTATTGTTCACACCTGTGAACAGTTTGGTCTGAAAATGCATTTCCCTCTTTCTTTCTTTCTTTTCTTTAACAACTAATCATTGCTGACATTAAATAGAAAGGAGTTTTCTACAGCTCACAGAGTAATCACATGTGGTCTACAGCAGCGGTCCCCAACCTTTCTGGCTTGGCGGACTGGTGGGGGAGGGGATGACAGGAGATGGTTCTGTGTGAGTGGCAGGCGCATGAGTGTGCGCATCTTCATTTGTGTAAGCTCTCGCCGCTCACACCAATGGAGCTTTGCATGCGAGTGCCCACTGCTCACACAAGTGGAGCTGTGCATCCATACACGCGCTTGCCCACCACTTGTGCAGCCCAGTTCCGAACAGGTAGTGGGTTGTGGCCCAGGGATTGAGAACCCCTGGTCTACAGACACAGACATTAGACGGACATATAGCTACACAAATCGTCTGTCTCTAGAAAGATTCCATTGGGTTCAACACAGAGGTGGGTTCCACCCGGTTCGGATAGGTTCTCCCGAACTGGTAGTGACCCACTGGTGATCTCACGATGATGTCACCGATCTGGTTCAGTCGGCGCCGTGGGCGCCGCCATCTTTTTTTTAAAAAAAAAATTAATTTTTTTTTAAAAAAAATTCTTCTGCGCATGCGCAGAAGCCAAGTTTCCGGCACTGCGCATGCGTTGCCATCTTGTTTTCGGGGGGTTTGGGGAGTTTTTTAAATTTTTTTTATTTTTTTGCACTACGCATGCGCGTGCGCATGCGCACCCATGAGGCGTGGCCACGCGGCGCGGGAGGAAGCGAACTGGCAGCGAGGTAAGTTAGAACCCTGGTGGGTTCCTCCCGGTTCTTCCCGGTTCGCCCGAACCAGTAGCAACCCGCTGGTGATGTCACGGAGCCGGTTCAGTCAGTGCCGGTCCGTGGATGCCGCCATCTTTTTTTTTGGAATATTTTTGGGGGGGAATATTTTTTGGGATTTTTTTTTCTTCTGCGCATGCGCAGAAGCCGAGTTGCCGGCACTGCACATGCGCCGCCATCTTGTTTTTGGCTTTTTTGGGGGGGGATTTTTTTTTGGAACTTTTGGCAATGAGGAGTGGCTACCAATGTTCCATCTGACATTGAAAATCGCTGCGTGGCAGTTGGAAACTGCTGTGCGGCGATTTTCTGTCACGTGCGCGGCCGCACAGCCGCGCAGCCGCGCAGCTTAGAGGGAACATTGGTGGCCACGCGGCGCGGAGGAAGCGAACCGGTGGCGAGATAAGTTAGAACCCATCCCTGATTCAACAGCTGCAGTGTACAGTAAATATGGGAAATCTGCAGTCCTCTATATCAGCAGTCCCAAAACATTTTGAAACCAGAAATAGGTTTCATGGAAAGCAATTTTTCCATGGACCAAGTAGGTGGGTGGGATGGTTTCATGTGCTACCTAGATCCCGCACATGTGCAGATGAAGCTCGCTCACTTGCGTGACTGGGTTCCTGACAGGCCACAGCCTGGAGGTTGGGGGTTCCTGCCTGCTCTATATGTTGCGGATTACCAGTCTGTCTTTTCTGTTCATGCTGGCTGGGGTTGATGGGGATTAGAGCCCAATAATCTCTGGAGGATCCCAAGCTCTACAACTCTACAGTAAAGAATGTGAATTTCAGGATTACCTTGACCATTGGGAATTGGATGACCCAGTCCAGTGAAGTGGTTGGGTCATTAATAAATCTCCATAAAACATATGCATATAAACTATTTTCTGTTATATTCTTCATCCCAAAAGGATGTTTCTGGAAATAATAAGAAAAAAATAGTCATTTCTTGTTTTACAAAATAATGGCAGAAACTATCACTTGCGCCAAGGAAGAATGCATTTCGTCCACTTCCCAGCATCTGTTGCAAATTGCTCAGCATTCAACCTAACTTCTTTGCTTAGCAAGAGACTTTTAGCCAATAATTTGCAGTCATACTTGTATTTTTCTCTTCAACGGCAGTTTAGAAAAAATGAATGTATGATTTCATGTCTAACTGCAGTGTATTGCTCTTCTAAAAGTGATGCAAGTGCAAGTAGTCCTCATTTAGCAACTGTAATTGGGATCGACAACTCCATCGCTAAGCAACATGGTTACTAAGTACAACATTGCATGACTGCAATGGACTTTCCATTCAGTCATTAAACAAGTCATCACATCACTACAACTTGTAATTTTACTGCTTCTCCATTGGTTCTGCTTATTGGAAGCTGGTTGTGAAATGTACAAATACTGATCGTGTATCTACAGGAAGTTGCCATTATTGTGAATGCCCACCAGTTGCAAAACACTCAAATGTCAAGCATGTCACCACAGGGATACTGCCATGATCAGAATTTCAAGAACTTTTTTTGGATCTGTTCCTGCTGCCATGGTAACTCCATGCAAGATGAAGAATATGACAGAACAATTATTCTCAAGTTTTGAAAGGCTGCTTAGCCCATATACAATAAAGTACCATAAGAAAATTGGTAGGGCTTCAAAGTTGCAGACCAATGTATAGCATTTACTCAAGAGCCATATGTGCATGTTTATACATCTAAGTTACCATTGGGGGTTTTTTTGTGTGTGTTTGTGCATGTGTGTGTGTAATACACATTATTTCCAAATTTACATTGATTAAGTATTTGAGTACATGTATATGATGTACAAATGAGTGACTTCATTTTGTAAAAAAACAACAACCTCTAAGTGGCTATATTTTTTAATCCACTCAGTTCATCACTCTTGAAATGCTGGCTGTTGATTCTGTTTTCCTTTGAATGTTACTACCTGCTCTTCTGCAGTGCTACAGGCCATACAGTCTATTGCAATGGCACAGAAAGTTTCCATCAGGAGCTTCTTTGGGGTCCAAAATTATTGTCCTGCATCACTACCTCTCCTTTGAAAGCTAGAAGGGAACTTCAAAGCAGGCAAAACTCACAAGTACTTACGTAGAAAGTGAGAGGCTGGAAGGGGATTTGCATCAGAAGAACTGCAACCCTGCCAAGACAAACCAGTCAGTCCAAACCAGTTTCGAAGAACAAAAACATCACCCCACTCTGGCAGAACCTGCTTTTTAATAGGCAAACTCAGACAAAATAGTTTGACACCAGTAACATCAGGTAGATGCCATTTTAAAGTTAGTCAGCCTGTGGGCTGGACCCAGCTTTCAATCCCTTTTTATGACCCCATGAATCCCCAGCTGTCACAGGGCTGGAAGTATCCGTGGCTAGTTGTTAAGTCAAGACTATTCCACTATTCTAAACAGAAAGTAACAATTGAAAGGGCCCAAGCTTTTCATTTCGACAAAATGGAAATCAAACCACAGGTACATAAACATCCATTCATCATTCCCACCCACTCGTTAGAAAAACAATAAATCTGAGCTCTGCAATTGTGGGAGCATTTTCCCACCACTTTTGTCTCTCCACCCTCACCACCCCCAAATCCATATATCTGACCTGCAATTGGAATGAATGGGAATGGATTATGTTGCATTGAATGAACAACTCCTTTAGTAGCCAATTTATATTTATCAACTGTAGCAAAACTCTGATTTTTGCAGAGTTCTGAAAAGCAGAGAATGGTGGGTATGTTTGCTGTTTAGTAGCTAAGGGTCCTGTAATAGCAATAGTAATAGCACGTAGACTTATATACTGATTCACAGGACTTTACAGCCCTCTCTAAGCGGTTTACAGTGTCAGCATGTTGCCCCCAACAATCTGGGTCCTCATTTTACCGACCTCAGAAGGATGGAAGGCTGAGTCAACCTTGAGCCTGGTGAGATTCTAACTGCCAAATTGCAGGCAGCCGACAGTCAGCAGAAGTAGCCTGCAGTACTGCATTCTAACCACTGCGCCAATGCAATGCAATGCAACCAGCTTGCTCTAAAATTCATGGTCCTTGCTCATGTACTCAATGTCTCTAGCTATGTGACATTGAGAATAATTCTGCTTTTCAGATGAATAACATTAGGCTTATTCCATTAGATCCAACTCTAATATAGTATTGCATTATAAGAAAATAATGGATTAGTGTGGATTTGAATGTTGCTGGGGTTCAAAGTCTTCATTTAAAAAATCTTAATGGCACATAAGTGTAGCCTTGGAGAGGTTATTCAAATAATTATTAAACTATATTTACAAAATACCCTCATAACTTTTAGGTTTCTTTTTTAATCATAAACCCCGTAATTTTCTGACCTTGTCATATAAGGGTAGTCCTCAACTTACAATCATTCGTTTAGTGACACTTCAAAGTTACAGCGGCACTGAAAAAAGTGACATATGACTATTTTTCACACTTACGACTGTCGCAACAGCTCCATAGTCACGTGATCAAAATTCAGATGCTTGGCAACTGGTTCATATTTACGACAGTTGCAGTGTCCCGGGGTCAATTATTGCAACCTTCTGACAAGCAAGGTCAATGGGGAAGCCAGATTCACTTTACAACCGTGTTACTAACTTAACTATTGCAGTGATCCACTTAACAACTGTGGCAAGAAAGGTTGTAAAATGGGACAAACTCGTTTAACTATTATCTTGCTTAGCAACAGAAATTTTGAGCTCAGTTGTGATCATAAGTCAAGGACTACCTGTATCTCTATTCAATACTTCAAGAATCCAAATGAACAAAATTGGAGCTAGTGGACATACTGTCTTGTTCCCTATCTAGGCTTTGTTAGTTTTCCATTAACAATTATTTGTAATTTCTGAGGAGTATAAATCAATTTTACCTATTTAATAAAGTTCGTATGTTCCGGAACTTTAAACAACAACAAAAATAAAATAAATAAATAAATACAAATCATCAAAGGGCTTTCTCTGTATCTAAGAATATTAATGTAGCTTGAAATTTATAAATTAAGGTCATTTGTGAATGTCCTGATGTTAATTTTAGAAGATCCACTAGAGGGAGTAGAAGCATTAATGGGAAAAATCAAAGGAATTTCGTATATTAGCAGATTTAAGATTAATAAACAGATGACAAAAATATTAACAAAGACATGAAACCATAAGATTAATTAGAACTGATGGAGAAAACATGTTTTAAGAGTGAGAAAATAGTAAAACATTTGAGTGTTACTGTGGCAAATATGAATCGTAAGTTATTTCAAAATAATTATGTTAAGACAAGGACTGAAATTAAGAATGACATATTAAGATGGGAGAAATTAAAACTGTCACTGTTGGAGAGAATTTGTGTAATAAGATGATTTTTTTTTGCCCCAAATGATATTTTTTTCTACAGACAATGTATGTGTTTTGACATCAGATGTACCATTTAAACAATGGCAAATTCATATATATATATATGAATTTATATGGTAAGAGAAAAATATTAGGATTAAATATAACTTGCTTATTTAGAGAAAAGACATTATCTATATTTTTATTGGTGACTGGAAGCCTCTTTTGGATTTTTTTGTAGAAAAATGAAAAGAATGAAGTTGCAATTTACGGTTGTCATGATTAGACAGGATAGATTATAGAAAGAAGAGCAATATAATGTAACTTCAGAGAAAGAGAGATGTATGTGTGTATGAACATATTTTCTCTTTATATAAAAATTCCCCTGTCGTGCCTCTACCAGAGGCCTGGGAGTTTGAGATTCTGTGCAGTATCTCAGCTATTCCTTGCACAGCTATTCCTTGCACTCTTCTGGACAGGGAGCTCTGATGTTGTTCCTGGAATCTGTTGGAGCCACTTGCCCAGCTTAGGAATCACAGCCCCAACTGGTTCTGTCATCACTGGGACAACTTTGGTCTTTATATATAGAATATGAGAAACTGGAGAAGTAACAGGAGGAAACGGAGACAATGTGGAACATAAAGGCCACAGGTTGTGTGTGTGTGTGTGCGTGCGCGCGCGCGTGCGTGGTGGTGCAGTGGTTAGAGTGCAGTACTGCAGGCTACTTCTGCTGCTATTTGGCAGTTCTAATCCCACCAGGCTCAAGGTTGATTCAGCCTTCCATCCTTCCAAGGTGGGTAAAATGAGGACCCAGATTGTTGGGGGCAATATGCTGACTCTGTAAACCGCTTAGAGAGGGCTATAAAGCACTGTGAAGCGGTATATAAGTCTAATTGCTATTGCTATTGCTATTGCTCTCTCTCTCTCTCTCTCTCTCTCTGTGTGTGTGTGTACACACACACACACACACACATATATGTGTATATGTATATGCATTTTTTTTTCAATATTTTTCTTTTCTTACACTTATTGCTTTTTCTTTGATTTCTTTTCTTTTTTTTCTTCCTTACTTTCCTTTAGTTTGTGTTAGCTTTTGTCTTCTTGTTTAAAAGTTAAAATAAGAAGTGTGTATGTGTGTATGCATGTTTATGATACATTCAATAGCTGGCTGAATGTGGCTGCAGCATCATGGGATAAAGTATCCTTGTTAGACTTTATGTCTAGTTTTCAACTTACATTTACAGACAGCATTATACTGAAGTTAGTTTGAGGAAGAACGTCTTTTATAGAACAGGACTGTATATTTTCCCAAATGACATGAATGTTGATGTGGGCATGAGAGAGAGTTCTTTCACACATTAGCTGCCCTACACCATAATTTATTGAATAATTCTACTATCTGCTAGATTATCAAGACACTAAGCCAAACACACATAGAGACACACAGATACACAACCTGGCTCCCCAAGAAACAACAAGATATTTGTTTTAATGCAACTAGTGAGAAAGTGTCTTCGGTGACATTGTGAGTCAATGTGATATGAAATTAAATAATGACTCGAGATGTCAAAGTTCAAATCTAACTCAGTTATGAAGGTCACTAGCCAATTTACCCCACAGAATAGTTACAAGGGTAACAGGATAAGTCTTTCTGTGTGATGTTACCAAAAGTAAGTGCACCTTGGGGTACCTACTCTGTTCTCTTTCCTTGGCTTTCCTTCCCCACCCCCAAATTATTTCCACAGTAGTGATTTATAGCACCTTCAAGCATCTCCAGACACCAATACACTGATATAAGAGCAATGAAGACATGTTTTATATTTCCAGAGCAATATATGATGATACTATAAATCATGATTATACAAATAGCTGAACTCCTCCTTCAGTCTTCCCCCCTCTGATTGCTTTGCTTTTTGTTCTGATAAAGTTTGCAGTTATTGCTGTTCCACTTCTTCCTCTGCCAGCTTTCAAAGACCTTTTCCTCCCTCAAAAGATTAATGTTCTTTCTCCTTTGCTGCCCTTAATATTTCAAACTACCTTCTGGAGCCTTTGTGCTGAGCCATCTATCTTAATTCCTTTATATGGTCTTTAGGAGAGTCAAAGACATATGATGGACCAATAGGTTGATCGGATCTAATAAAGAAACAGGGACTTTGAGAAAATGCTGTGATCAAAACTTATGGAAGAGCGTATTCAAGAAATCCAAGTTAAGTACCAATAACAATCAATCTCCTACTTTATTAGTTCTTAATCTAGGAAGGTGGAGTTATATCCCTGTTTAATCCTACTTCTATTCCATTTTCTTCCCTCTATTGTTTATTATTAGGTTTTAAATCCTAATCTTATATGAGACAAAGAAAATGTAAAAATAACTAGAGATACAGTAGATGTACAGTTGATACACATTCAGTTGTTGCTTTCTACAACACATCTTCCTGCCTTCAGGTTCCTAATTCCTGTAGGACAGAGGTGGGTTCCTGCCGGTTCGGACCGGTTCTATAGAACCGGTAGTAAAAATAGGGACTGGTTCTCCAAACCGGCAGTAACGGCAGCCTGGCCACGCCCGCGAACCGATCCCCGCTCGCTCACCCTGCCCGCCCGATGCTTACTCGCCCTGCCTGCCCGCCCCGCCCCTACTTGCAGAATCTAGCCACGTACTTCTGCTCACCGCTGCTGGCAAAGGTAAGGCCGAAGGGCATGGGCCAGCGGGTGGGCGGGGGAGGGAGAGCTGGCAGGGGAGGGAGAGCTGGCGGAGGGGTGATACCAACGGCGGGTGGACCGATGCACACGGGAAGGGAAGCACCCGGCAGATCGTGGCACCGGAGCCCTTCCCATGTGTTTCCCCCAGCCGGCCTGGCCTGCGAAGGAAGCACACAGCAGATCCTAGCTGCAGGTTACTCGTGAGCAACATTGGGCGGGAGAGGCAGGGAGAAAGGCCAATGGTGCTCATGAGTAAACTGAGGCTCCTAAGGGAGGTCGAGCCTCCCCGCTCACAACATCTGTGATCGCTGAGGGCATCGCTGGCAGCCGCTTCCTGTGCCTCCCGTGCTCTTCCCGCTGCTGCCCGGCCTCCTCGATGCACGGAGGCAGGAGATGGCGATTTCTTTCACTGCCTGGAGCTACCAGTGTCTGGTAAGATGCACGTCTCATAGTGGGGCACAATTTGGGGGTGGCAGGTGGGGCAGGGCATGGGGCAGGAGGGCCGCGAGACGTGCATCTTACCGGAGACTGGCAGCTCCGGATCTTGCGGCTTTTTCGGGGTTTTCTTTGAAACCTTGCTTCAGGAGGGGGCAGTGGGCAGCATCCCCCCCCTCCCCGGGCGCCTGCAGCCTTGGAGCCTGCAGCCTTGGAGCAACTCCTGGCCCTTGCACAGTAAAGAAAAACTTCTCGCAAGTGTGAGAAGTTAATTGCCTCGCACTCACGAGAAGTTTTTCTTTACTGTGCAAGGGCCAGGAGTTGCTGCAGGCTCCGAGGCTGCAGGCGCCCAGGTGGTGGTGGGGAAACGCTGGCCGACTGCTCCCTCCCAAAGCAACCTCAGAAGTTTTCAAGCTCGTCTGGAGAGAGGTCTTTTTTTAAAGAAAACCCCGAAAAAACCTCAAGATCCGGAGCTGCCAGTCTCTGGTAAGATGCGCATCTTGGGCCCGCCCCGTCCCGCCCCGCCCCATCCCAATCAAAAGCAGCCGCTTTCTCAGGCAAGGCAGCTCCGGATCTTGCGGCTTTTTCGGGGTTTTCTTAAAAAAAAAGTCTCTCCAGCTGAGCTTGAAACCTTGCTTCAGGAGGGGGCAGTGGGCAGCATCCCCCCCCCCTCCCCTGGCGCCTGCAGCCTTGGAGCAACTCCCGGCCCTTGCACAGTAAAGGAAAACCGCCTCTCGTGGCCTGCCCCGCCCCGCCCATCCCAATCAAAAGCAGCCGCATTTTCGGGCAGGTGGGTCAAAGGGGCAGGCGGGACCCAGCCGGAAAACCTCTCTGCATGCAAACTACGGCGAAACAGATCTGGCTGGGGAGGGGAGGGGTGCAGAGAGGAGGGGGGATCGGCTGAAGACTTCTCCGTCCCCAACCCCAAAGCTGATCTTTTTTTCACTGTGGTTTGCACAACTAGGGGTTTTTATGGGGGTTTTGTATGCATGCGTGTGCCATCCGTATGTGTGAATATAATGGACACACACGAGCAACTTTATAGAGAGAGATGCATGGAGTCGCTTGTGTTGCTTCGTCATGCTGTTACTTGGTCCATATATTTTAGGGATCCCCTCCAATATTGTACCTAAGCCGCAATAGGAGGAACCCGGGGTGGGGTGGGGGCGACACGCATGACTGTAGGGCACAAGTGTGCACGTGCAATCCGAGCTCTGCGTTTTCCCACGGCTTCCGCCGCACCTGGGGGTGTTTTTGGGGGTTGCAGCCGGTTCCTCCTCCCCCCTTGTCCCGAGTCAGGATCGGGTGAACTTTCCTCCCTCCCTCCCGCCCTGCTTGCCCAGTCCAGCGCCTCACCTGCATTTTTTCCTATCTCCCACCCTTTCTTTCCCGTTGTCTCCCCCCCACACACACACTCATGCGCCGGATTTATAAACATAGGTGTGTCCTCCAGGCTGCAAAGTTGAATGCTTCATTTCCTTCTAGGAAACTTATGGCTTTTCCACACCCTAAATCCTCCGGCGGTCTATTTTTGGGAGTTTTTCCCATCTCTTCCCCCCCCCCCCTTCCCTCTGTCAGAGTCCCAAAAATTTTCGCCACCGTTTCGGTGGGCGTGGCTAGGTGGGGGGTCATGTGATTGAGTGCGTGAGTGACATCAAGTTGGCCATGCCCACTCAGTCACATCCCCCCCATCTAGCCATGCCCACAGAACTGGTAGTAAAAAAAATTAGAACCCACCCCTGCTGTAGGATTGGTGATAGCAATAGTACTCAGACTTATATACTGCTTCACAATGCTTTAAAGCCTCTCTAAACGTTTACAGTCAGCAACAATCTGGGTCCTCGTTTTATCGGCCTCAAAAGGATGGAAGGCTAGTCAACCTTGAGCTGGTGAGGATCAAACCACTGGCAGTCAGCAGAATTAGCCTGCAATACTGTATTCTATTATGCCACCACAGCTCCTGATTCCTATGGAAACCATTGAGAACTTTTCCTAAGAAGTTGTTGAACTGTCATTACCCCTCCTTAAGGAAAAGTTTACATACGATCCAGTTGTGACTGCTAGAGTTCTAATCTGATCAGCAGAGTATTCAGCAGGTTCTTCTGGATCGTCATTTCTTCCACCAGCAAGCAAAAGGAAACATGACTTCTTCATCTGTGCATTCTTATATACTTTGGGCGCAGCAATGGTCACCATATGCCACCAGATTGTTTTATCCACTTCAGAAACTGGGGATGAAAAGACAGATATAGTAAAGATAGGACTCCCAAGCCCCACACCAATGCAACCAGACACAAACTCCAACAACAATACATTATCACATCATAAAGTATTCGCTGGGACCATCCATCTCCGTGGGACCAAAGAGACTGTTAAGTTGGTCTGCCCCAGGCAACTGATGGACCCTGGATTTCCAGAGACAGCGTGGGACCAGACCTATCAAGCAGTTGGGCTGAGTCATTGGCTATAGCCTCTAATAGGTATGTGACTAAGGCCTTGGACCAGATTGCTCCTATGTGCCCTCTCTCTGTGTGCCAATCCCAGGATGCTCCTTGGATTTCCGAAGAGCTCAAGGAGATGAAATGCCAGAAGTGACACTTGCTTTTGGTCTCAGGCCTGGGGTTAATGTATTTTATGGGGGGGGGGGCTGTTTTGTTTGATTTGTGTTTCTTTTAAGATTATTTTAGTTCAAGCTTTAGTTCAAGTTTTTACGATTTTGTACAGTGCCCAGAGTGTACAATAGCCTACAACATTCTTGTGCGCTCCCACATAAGGAAAATATGTAGATTTGACCTACTGAATCCAGGAACTATTTTTGATGCTCTCCACTGTTGTTTCATTTGACTACTTATGCTGTCACATTGCATTAGTATATGGATTTCATTTATTTTAGTTGATTATCCCCAAGAAAACCATAAGCTATAGAGTGATTAATACTTTTTTAGAAATGAAGTGAAATAAATCTGAGTGAAGAAAGAGAGAGCTACTCCAGATCCTTCTTTCAGGATTCCACCAGACAACTGGACTAATAGACATTCCTCCCATGCTTCAATAGGCAGAAAGATGTGCCCCATGGCATTATCCCATGCCCCTGCCAGACAGTTTCAGGTAGTCCTCAATTTACAACCATTCATTTAGTGACTGTTCGCAGTTACAACGGCACTGAAAAAAGTGATTTACGACCATTTTTCACAGTTGCACCATCCCCATGGTCACATGATCAAAATTTGGATGGTTGGCAACTGGTTCATGTTTATGACAGTTGCACTGTCCGGCTTGTTCATGTGATCCCCTTTTGCGACCTTCTGACAAGCAAAGTCAATGGGGGAGCCAGATTAACTTAACATCCATGTTACTAATTTAACAACTGCAGCGATTCATTTAACAAGTATGGCAAGAAAGATCATAAAATGTAAAACTCAATAACTGTCTCACTTAGCAACAGAAATTTTGGGCTCAGTTGTGGTTGTAAGTCAAGGATTGCCTGTACTCAACCATATGACAGAGGTCTGCTATGAGAAGGAAGAGAATAATCTGAGGGTAAAGAAACTGAGGGTGACAAGGGCTCAAAATTTGTAGGAAACAGGACCTAAAGATAAGGTAATTAGATCACAGGGTGAGATGGGTGGCTTCTGGGAAGATCAATGGGAGCCTGAGAGGTAATCAGGATAAGGTAACGAATGGAAGAAATTGATAATTTATAAAAAATATAAAAGTGTGAGGTTGTGGGGGGACTCATTACTAGCAGGTTTGATTCAAAGGGACCAAGAGTGCAAGAAATGGCCAGGAAAAAGATAAGTAACTGGATGACATAGGTAATCAAAGGAGATACAAACGAAAACACAGATTTACAATAGCAATAACAGACTTATATACCGCTTCATAGTGCTTTACACCTTCTCTAAGCAGTTTCTCTAAGCAGTTGGAGTCAGCATATTGCCCCCAACAACAATCTGGGTCCTCATTTTACTGACCTCGGAAGGATAGAAGGCTGAGTCAACCTTGAGCCATGAGGGAGAAAGTTTACTCAAGAATAAGAGAGGAAAGAGGCAAAAATGTAAAGGAAGAGAGTGGTTACTCATGAGCCAGCTTAAGAAGACAAAAGGGAAATAAGGAACAAATTGTCCCATTTAGGGAAGCAACTAACCAAAAGATTACTTGTGAGCAGGGGTGGGTTCCAACTTACCTCGCTGCCAGTTCACTCCCTCCCGCGCCACGTGGGCGCGCCACGTGAGTGCGCCACGTGGGCGCACGTGCGCTTCGCGCGTGCACGCATGCGCAGTAACAAAAAATCCATTTTTTTAAAAAAAGAAAGCCAAAAAAAAGATGGCTTCTGCGCATGCTCAGAAGGAAAAAAAAATTGGAAAAAAATTCAAAAAAAAGGATGGCGGCCCCCATGGACCGGCACCGACTGATCTGGTTTGGTGATGTCATTGTGACATCACCAGCGGGCTGCTACCGGTTCGGGAGAACCAGTCCGAACCGAGAGGAACCCACCCTTGCTTGTGAAGAAAAAGTAATATGAGAACATGCCAGATTTTTCTCTCCACCCTGCCCTATGCCCAGCTGATATGCCTGCTTCCAGCTAAGTTCAGGGGAGATGATCAGCCCTACCTGTAAAGAGCTGCGTCCCATGAGTCTGGTGGAAAGAGGACTGGAGCCAAAAGAGTAAGAGGTGTCCAGTTTGTGATGGTTGGTGCAGAGAATCAAGACTGGCAGAGTCTATGAACAGCCCAAGCTGCATTTGGATCAGCAAGGATTCTAGCTGGTTCAAGAGAGTGCAAGCCATCAGAAATGAGACTGATTTGCAAGGCCACTGTGACTGAACAACCTTACTAAGGGAAAGGCTGGAAGTGCTTGAAAGAACATATATTCTCTGGCTGAAAATGCATTGTCCTTTAAGGAAGCAGTTCACATGGGTGAGAAAACACTGAACAAATGCCAGATAATAAGATTCTTGTTCATAGAGCTTTATAGTTACAGTTGCATAAAATTATCCTTATAGTTGTGTAAATCTGATTGTAGACCTGTACAGTTATTCTTCACCTGAGTAGTGAAATAAAAAGTTAAAAACGGGAAGTAAAATCTTTTCACTTATTGAAGGAGCAAAATGGCCCCTAAAGCCCCCTTCTGCTACAAAGGCTTGAAGTGTTGCTTCTGAGTTGACAATTTGTATTAACTCAACATAACACCCCCAAGATATGGGATGACTGGCAGGAGAGATGGTGGGAAGACATACGTAATTAAATAGCCTCTTTGCTGAATTTGTTGGCCACCCACAAATTATATATTCTGGAAAGTGTTCCCCTAGGTCAAGTTTAGTACTATTTATACAATTTCATCTATAAATAAAATTCACTGTATTTCTTCAAAAAGCGCTATAACTCAGTTATGCTTTGTTCCAATCACTGGAAACAAATCAAAGGAATATGAGTCTTTTGATGATCAGCACAGGAGCATCATGTTACCATAACTTTTGGAAAGCTGGTAGGTGGTTCCAGCTGAATTTCTCCTGGTGCTTCCAATGACAATAGTATTGTGCGGCTATTCTATCTTTCACTTCTAGACAGATTTAGGTAAGTAAAGCAAGAATCTATATTCAAACTACAGGTGGGATATAATAGAAAAGAGGATTTGGGGGGCAACTATTTCCCATCACATTTTATGAAGGAGAAGGAAAATTTTACCAACTTGTCAGAAAGCATCTCCTGCCTTTTTAATAAATTTCTTCCCTGAGAAGGGTTAAGTTTCCTCTCCATCAAGAGCAACAACCAAACAACCCAAGTCACCACTTCCAGAGGGCTACTTACCATCCAACCACTTCAGTGAGGTCATATTGATGGTATAGACAGTGGAGTCATGGTGCTCCTTTTTAGACACAAGGGTGTAACTGTAATGACGGTCAGGAAGGTTCACATAATCCTCCAAAGCCTTCTGATCCATTGGGTAAACAGGGGGCGCATGGATGAAAAAGAAGAGGTGGAACAGAAGGTTCATGCCTCAGTAGACAGTTGGAGCTGTGTGTGGTTCCTCCTCCTCCTTTCTTAGAAGGATCCAGGATTTCCTTTTCAGGCAAATAGGTGGGAGAGATCTACTTGCCTTATTCCTCACCTCAAAACTATCATGGAGTAATTTTCAAAAGGAGTGTCAGACCAAATATTCCACTTCTGCTTATATGTGCAACTCCAGAGGGCTGAACCTGAGGGACATTATACAAGAGAACCCAACGTCCTGGGGGATGAGTCTAATTGCAAGCATAATTAGGAGCTTTCCTTCTCTTGTTGGAGAGTAAGAAACAGGACCAACATTTGGAGAAGCCTAGAGAAAAGTCACAAACATACGTACATGTGACAACTCTTTTCCTGATATTCAGCCGGCTGTAAAAGGGAAGCAAAGAATATTATTCTCAAAGCTGTGAAGACAGACCTAAAATAAGATTTATTGCACAGTCTGGAATGTGGTACAAATTGTGGAATTAATGAAAAGAAGGCTCAAAATGGAAAGATAAAGAAAGAGCACAGAAATACATACAGATATCCATAGGGTTTAAATCTCTCTAGGTACAAGAAGAAAAATAATCCTGTCCATTTTTATATGCGTATGCCCTATCTTTGGGGACCAGTAGGCAAAGATGTCCTGAATCTTTGGGGACCAGTAGGCAAATGTGGAATTTTGAGAATATGTTGGGACCATGCCAAAAACAAAACAAAACTGAAAAATGATATGCTCATTCACAGATTCCTTGTCATGAGGGACATTCCAGTAACAAAGGAACTAGTTATTAGAATGCTACTGCTGAAGTCCTTGTTTCTCACATTTTTCCTAAATCCATGTTTCCTTTAGTCCATTTCTGGGCAGACTGAGCATACTACCAAAGCACTGGCCTCTAGCTCTTCATGTTCACTTTCTAAGAAAGCTTATGTGGGCCTATTTGGAGACCAGAGGCACTCCTGGCAATAAGGATGCTTTTTGTGACGATATGTGAAAATGACCTTGAGACAGGAGGAAAAGCTAGTAGGCAGTCATCATGACGAAGATATCTCAGCCAACAGAAGGAAAATGAGCATGAGAAGTGTCTCAGAAGGGATCTTCCCTAGTTTTCTGAACATAAAAATGAAGAAGAAAAGTGCTTTTAGATTTGCAAGTCACTGTTACATTAACTTTACAATAAGGGTAATCTTAGTACTCATGGTTTAATGCCTCTTGTCTGGATACCCTGAAGCAGGGGTGAAATCCTCCCGGTTCGGCCCGGTTCAGGCGAGTAGGTAACGATTGCAGCAGCTGGTTCGGAGAACCGGGATGGCAGCGTGAAGCTCCACCCACCTGCCCCGACATCATCACTTCCTGGTTTTTTTAAAAACTTTTTAAAGCCTATTTTCCCTGCCGGTTCCCCTGAAAGAAAGAAAGAGAGAGGGGGGGAGGAGGGAGGG